>CAWUFW010003811.1:382500-657500 GCA_963921515.1 Calotriton arnoldi | reverse complement strand
AGAGAGGTAGAGAGAGAGAGAGGTAGAGAGAGAGAGAGGTAGAGAGAGAGGTGGAGAGAGAGAGGTGGAGAGAGGTGGAGAGAGGTAGAGAGAGAGAGAGGTGGAGAGAGGTGGAGAGAGGTAGAGAGGTAGAGAGGTAGAGAGGTAGAGAGGGAGAGAGGGAGAGGTAGAGAGGGAGAGGTAGAGAGGGAGAGGTAGAGAGGGAGAGGTAGAGAGGGAGAGGTAGAGAGGGAGAGGTAGAGAGAGAGGGGGAGAGAGAGAGGTAGAGAGAGAGGGAGAGGTAGAGAGAGAGAGGTAGAGAGAGAGAGAGGTAGAGAGAGAGGTAGAGAGGTAGAAGGAGATGGTAGAGTGGTAGTGAGGTAGAGAGAGAGGCAGAGAGGCAGAGAGAGGTAGAGAGAGCGAGGTAGAGAGAGAGAGGTAGAGAGGTGGAGAGAGAGGTAGAGAGAGAGGTAGAGAGAGGGGTAGAGGCAGAGGTAGAGTGGCAGTGAGGTAGAGAGAGAGGTAGAGAGAGAGGTAGAGAGAGAGAGGTAGAGAGAGAGAGGTAGAGAGGTAGGTAGAGAGTTAGAGAGGTAGGAGATGGTAGAGAGGTAGAGAGAGAGGTAGAGAGAGAGGTAGAGAGAGTAGAGAGAGAGAGAGGTAGAGAGAGAGGTAGAGAGAGAGAGGTACAGAGAGAGAGGTAGAGAGAGAGAGGTAGAGAGAGAAGTAGAGAGAGGTAGAGAGAGGTAGTGAGAGGGAGAGAGGTAGAGAGAGAGAGAGAGGTGGATAGAGAGGGAGAGAGGTAGAGAGAGAGAGGGAGAGAGGTAGAGAGGTAGAGAGGTAGAGAGAGAGAGAGAGAGAGAGAGAGGTAGAGAGAGAGAGAGGTAGAGAGAGAGAGAGAGGTAGAGAGAGAGAGAGAGAGAGGTAGAGAGAGGTAGAGAGAGGTAGAGAGAGGTAGAGAGAGGTAGAGAGAGGTAGAGAGAGGTAGAGAGAGGTAGAGAGAGGTAGAGAGAGGTAGAGAGAGGTAGAGAGAGGTAGAGAGAGGTAGAGAGAGGTAGAGAGAGGTAGAGAGTTAGAAGGAGATGGTAGCGTGGTAGAGAGAGAGGCAGAGAGGCGAGAGAGAGAGAGAGAGAGGTAGAGGGTGGTGGGCACGGAACTCGTTTTGGGCGACCAGTGCTTGTTTTCCATAATCAGATTTCGACCCAATGCAGGCGAGAGAGAGAGAAAGTTAGACAAGAAGGGCTGAGCGAGAAGGGAGGGGGAATGCCAGCAGCAGAGGCAGGCAAGAGAGAGAGAAAGTTAGGCAAGAAGGGCTGGGCGAGAAGGGAGGGGGAATGCCAGCAGCAGAGGAGCTTGATCAAAGCTCACGAAAAGGGAGGGGAGAAGGGAGGAGGGAGTGCGAGCAGCAGCTGTGCACGTGCAAGCAGGCTGGCAAATGGTGTGCGATGTGCGCGCACCATGACGAGAGAGGAAAGCCATATGGCGCCTCTGCTCGTCATTGTGCGCGTACTCGCACGCTCTAGGCAAGCCCAAACAAAAGTGGTCGCATTTCTAAATGCCCACTTACAAAATGTCTCGCCCAGACCAGCGCAAGCGCTGGCTTCAGGGCGAGACCTAATCATGGGCCGTCTTGTACTGAACAAGGTGCAAGATTGGGTGGATGAGCAGGGTATATTATCACCTCTTCAGGCGGGGTTTCGGGCACGTACATGTACTGTTGACCAGATATTTCGATTCACAATGTTACACTGGAAGACGGTGGTCATTGACAAGGGCAGCTTATATGCTGCCTTTGTGGATCTCAAGTCAGCTTTTGACATCGTCTCCCGTGTAAAATTGTGGGCCGTATTACACGAGCTAGGCATAACCCATGAATTATTATCACTGATAGTTAGACTTCATGAGGGAAGCTACGCAAGAATCAGATGGGGCACACAAGGGCAGACTACTAACACCTTCCCTGTAGAAAGAGGAGTCCGACAAGGTTGCGTAATGGCACCTACACGTTTCTCTTTGTTTATTAACGGGATTGCTAAATTTATGGAAGCTACCCCCACTGACGCTCCTGTCCTAGCTGGTGTGAGAATACCTATCCTAATGTTCGCGGATGACATGCTGATTATCGCTAAAACACCAAGCGGTCTACAACGAGCCCTGCTGCTCTTTGAAGAGTTTTGTCATCTGCGGGGCCTGTTAATCAACATGTCAAAAACGAAATTTATGACCTTTAATCCACATAGATCATTTAGAGGAGGAGTGGTATTGAATAACCGACCTCTAGAGCAGGTAAAAGACTTTATATACCTAGGGCTCACAATGCAGGGAGATATGAAGTGGAATAAGCAACTGGACATGGTTACACTGAAGCATCGCCAACTGGCAGGAATTCTGCAAAAAGAGTTCAATACTTCAATAACTAAACCAGTTAGTCCAGTCCTGCAAATATATAACACGAAGGTTTTTGCTTCTGTGTTATATGGGGCAGAGTTGTGGGGTTTTAATAATCTTTCCAAACTAACACTAGCGGAAAACACGTTCCTGCGGAATATTATTAAACTCCCACAAAGTACACCAATACGTCCGCTGCTCCATGACCTGGGTAGGAAGTCATTTGCCGACATAGCCAGATTGCGTCCCCTCCTACATTGGCGGAGAATCTGGTCAACACCAGAACTAAGAGCTTATGCACTTGGCCTGAAGGATTTAATTAGAGTAGATCGCTATAAAAAGGTCAGATGGTTGCAGGAAATTAGAATTATGTTATCCAATATTGGCATGGCTACACTGTGGGAAAATCCAGAAAGAACCCCGTTTCCAGCTAAGGCTTTGCTAAAGGAAATATATTGGAGTTGGGTGACGGATAACATTGTCAGAAATAGTGATCCTCTAACACTAACAGGATACTTTCTGAATGTGAAGCCTATGCAAAAGCAGGAATCATACTGGGACATAATCACAAAACCACATGATAGGAAGTTATACTTCCAATTCCGAGTTGGTACCTTGCCAATAAGGTAATTTTCGGCAAAATGGGGCGTGCAAACCAGTGTCTCCTGTCCAATTTGTCTTGTTCATCCAGAATCTTTGGCCCATTTACTGTTTGCTTGCCCAGCTTATACGGCCCCGCGCCGTATGTGGCTGACCCCGATTTGTAGATCACTGGGAACTGGAAGCAACGAAGTGGCGCTTAGTCTACTTCGCGCAGAAACGACATCTATTGTCATCGCTTTGGCAAAGTTTTTAGGCTGGGCATGGTCTATTAGATCTCAAGTAATTTCATTTGGGTAGCGGGTATGTTATGTGTACATGTACTGATTCCCAAATGCCCCTAAATCTATGATTAACGTTTTTTGAATTCTATAGTCCATCTGATTTAGATAATAGTGGTTTATAAGAATATCGTGGCATGGCAAAGACTGATACTAATGAATTTTGTTCTTGTACAATAAGTAGCAAAAAGATACAATGTATTTTAACAACTAATAAGATGTGTTCTAAAGTGTTAATTGCCCATAGTTTTTATTTCTTAAATGTTTTAACTGATTTTATATTTCTTAGTGTAAATCGGTTTTAATGCGTTATTAATTAACGGTCGGTGTTTTCTTAAGTTTTGTACTTCCGCTTTGATGACTAATATTGTCGAATAAAGCTAACATGACTGACTGACTATTGTTTCCTCTCTCACTCTCTGATAAAATCCCTGGAATCAGCTGATATCTCGGACATATCCAGATCAGAACAGATCACGCCCATGTGGTGGTGACTTTCCGAGTCCCGGGTAGACAATATGACTCCCCCTACAGATGGCACCTTCCGCCCCATATCTTACGTGACCCAGTAGATCTGGCTGAGATTCGCCAAGAGATCTCGGCATTCTTTGACGTGAACACCCCCACAGAACCACCCGCAGCCATGCGATGGGATGTTTTTAATGCAATGATCCGAGGCGTTACATCTTCTATCGCTATTGCTCGTTCACGAGAAGCCCGCCTGGTTAAAAAACAATCTAACCAACGACATTAAGGCCTTAGAACGCAGAGAACATGCCACACCCTCAAAAGAACAGAAGAAGTGCCTCGCCATGTTACAGGGCCAACTGAGACTGCATCGTACTAATAAGGCGGAACAATCACTTATGTCGCTTAAACAGACATTCATTGCGGGGGAGACATTGTAGGGGCAATCTTAGCACGTCACCTTCAGGCCAAAATAACTAAAGCACATATTTCCAAAATCAAATACGCAGACAACACCTGGGCCACGTCTGAACGGGACAAAGGACAAGCCTTTTCCAAGTTTTACACTGAGCTATACGCTGTTGCTACTTACGCGCCCGAAGAGACCTCCTCTTTCCTCTGTACATGCCCCTGGGAACCCATCAATCCCCAGCAAGCGAAATTGCTAGAGGACCCAATCACTCTAGACGAACTGCGTAGAGCACTAAAACAACTCCAGATAAATAAAACTCGGGACCGGATGGCCTTCCAATCCTCTTCTACTGCATCTTCCTCCCCCAACTTCAAGACCACTTACTCCACCTCTTTAATATGTTTTCTGACACAACGGGACTCCCACGATGTCAGAAGCCGAGGTGGTTCTCATACCTAAATCTGGGTAGGATCCATCTCTATGCACCTAAACGAATGACGCGCTGGTACTACACCCCTTCACGCCTGCAGAAAATGCTTTTTACTCTCTACCCCTCAATGCTGGAGATGCCAATCAGCGACAGGGGACTTCATTCATATTTGGTGGTCATGTCCGCTTTCAACGATGTTCTGGAAGGAGGTCCTAAGCAACATTAAGGACACAGTAGGGTTCCCTATACCAAACTTCCCCTAGGTAACCTTACTGGGTATAAGACCAACGTAACTCAAAGCCATGACGAACTCTGACTGGCACCTTATCATGCAGATGCTGGGAGCAGCAAAACAGTCTATTCCCCCCCTATGGAAGACACGCCCCCCTCCCCCCCCAATCTCTGCATGGTTCTTGGTCCTATGGCATGTCATGGCAATGGAACTGCTGACAGCCCGCCGTACCGATACAGATACTAAATTGAAACACATCCGGCAACCCCTTATAAACCATCTCTCCCAAACCGAACATGCCCGCTACGTCCCTCCTAGGCTGCGAGCTCTCCAATATTTTGATGATTCTCTTCTACCATACTCTAGAGATGATCCCCGAGAGGACTCCTCGGCACGGGAGATTGATAGTGGTCCCCCTTCCCCGCAAAAACTAAGCATAGTGAGTGATTGCTCGGGGGCCCGCCTCCCTCCTACCACAATTGTTTTGATCCCCCCCCCCCCTTCCACTCCTTATCCACTCCTGGTTTTCCCTTGTTTTTTTTACTTTTTTCTTAAGTGTTTCTATGTTTAAGCATCATAGGTAGTACATCTACCAGAGGCTGCTGAAGCCACTTTGACCTCTTTTGGGCCATGGCGGGCTCTCTATTCTAGAAGGCCCTGCCATGCAGAATATAAATTCAACACCTTAATTGCAATTAGTTCCTTTACAAGGTATCCCTCTACTCCATGCATAATTGAGAACTTCTTACAACTTTACACTTGCTCAACCGTATCCAACGTTCAAGACCCTTTATGCTTTTATGCTCTTTTCAGTGAACTAGCCTGTATTTGAGGGAATATACTCTCTTCAACAAATTTAATCCGTATTTCTCTTGATGAGACATTCTGCTATCATGTGTGTATTGTTTGCTGTTCGGTACCTAAATGTTGCATGCATTGCATGTATCGTTTGATGCAGTGAATACTTATGCTGCCTTTCAATTTGTTAGTACCGAATATGATGCTTGTACGATTTCTACCAATTTTTTTTCTTCAATAAACAGAGTAGAAATAAAAATGGAGCCCCCATCAGAAATGTTAAGACCAAGTTAAGGGCCCCCTGAGGCACTATGAATGGGAAAAAAGGAAACAAGTAAAACAGCTACTTCAAAAACCTCACAACAATCAGGGACTTAAACAGAGATGGTTGATCTGGTACACAAATGAAGGCTACCAGAGCAGAAATATCACCATTAACTATCCCACTGCACAACCATGCTCGGTTAAAGAAAGTGCATAGTACAATACATCAGTAAGATGCATCTCTCCTTGCAACAGGAAAGAAAACAATTCCACTGTCTCACATAAATAGACTTTGTGGAGAGAAACCATGCCAACAGAATGACATCCATCATCTTTGGTGGTAGATGAACAGAGCATAGAAGCCCACACTAAATATTCCGACACGAAGGTGTAGGCTCTGGGGTGGCGAAATGAACTAAAGAACGATGGATTCAACCTAGATCGGTGACTGGGGGTGAGTGTCTGAAAAGTTACAGCGCTCCGTCTATCATCTTGTGTTTACTTGGATGCAGTAAATGCCTGCAGTAAATTCTGTGAGAGGAGGTCTGTTCTGAGAAGAAGTAGTGGGGGAAGGGGGGGGGGGCAGACAAAGAAACAGCTATAGAAGGTCTGTGTACAAAACCCTACATTGCCAGTCGAGGGTGATCAAAATCACCTGTGCCCAATCTTGGTGTAGGCTTGAGAAATAAGAGTTGTGTGTGAGGAGTGGTAAAGCATTTTGCACAGGAAAGTTTCAAGTCAGTCAAAACACATAACAGAGGGTTGCTTGTGACAGAAGCTCGAGGGGGCAAAACAGTAGGTAATGTGCATTCTCACAACTGGTAAAAACGTGCAATAAATGGGGCCGACAAGAGGACAAAGATCGACTGTACAGATGATGCCAACTCAGGCTGCCGTTCCTCATATTATGAGAACCTGTCAGATGGTTGGCAACTAGCCAGATACCATATGCCCGAGTCCAAGCCCACAGTCTCATTGCTTCCCGGCAAATAAGAGGAGAACCGACCCCCCTTTGTTTGTTCACATACCACAATCCCATTATTCAGTCCTTAAGGATCTTGACAGACCGACTACAAAGGGAGTGCAGAAAGGCTTTCAGGGCCAGGCAAACTGCCCACAGCTCAAGCCGTTTCACATGGAAATCTTGCTCCTCTACAGACAAAAGTCTAGTAATCTCCAGCTCCTCTAGGTGGGGAAACCAACTCTAGAGTGTTGGCATCAGTCATCACCGTAGTCACCACTGGTAGCGAGCAAAAGGACTTCCCACAACTGACGTTCTCCACTACCAATCACCACAGGAGGTTTGCAGGAGCATCCATGTTTTTTTTAATGTTGTCCTTCAAATCGCCCCCATGCTGCAATCAGTGAAGACAGACACCACTGCATGTGCCAGTGTATGTGAGTAACAAGTCAGCAGACCTAGCAGGCGAAGGACCGACAGGCAGGGAATGGAAGCTCCCTCCCAAAACAATGGAATCAGACCTCGATCTTACGAATTCGCGGAGAAGGGAGGTGTTGTATACAGCACGGTCCCTATGAACATAAGCTGCTGGGAGGGCTTCAAAACCAACTTGAGCAGGTTGACAGCAATGACCAAGTCTAATTGCAGGGACGCTGTAGCATTCAGCTGGTCCAACAGTTGCGCCGAGTCTCCCTTCAGCAGCCAATCATTCAGGGACTAACCGAGATCCCCATCCCGCACAGATGTGCCACAATCACTCCTATCACCTTCCTGAACACCAAGTGTGCCACTGTCATTCTGAACAGGTGGTCTATGAATTGGTAGTGGGTCGAGCCCTCCACAAAATGCAGGTACTTACTCTGCAACTGCTGAATCAGGACATTATAGGACGTGTCCTGCACGTCGAGGGACACCATTCTATTCTAGGAGCACTTGCATAGCGCATGGCTGCCTGTAGGCATCCCAGTGCTGTTAGTATCAGTGTCACACAGAAAGGAATTACATTCCGGAAGAGCCAGGTCGTTAATAATTTACAAAAGGAGAATTCCCTAGCCATAGAGCATAGCGAGAGGGGGAGACTATTCCAGAGTTTCGCAGCATGAAAGGATCTCCCTTCACATCTCTTGCTCTCCTGATGATCGGGATCGGGATCGTAGCCTAATGAGCATTAGAGAAGCACTGGGATCTACTTGGTCTAAGCAGAGAGCAGAGACCGAGAGATCAATGGACCTTTATCAAGAAGTGCTCTACCGGCTCTACCATTGAGTCTCCCAATTCCAGAGACCGAAGAACTAGTGCGAAGGACATCTTGGATTTCTTCTTTCAGAGAAAAGTATTCAAGGTCCTGAGGTCTAGAATGGAATGCAGCTGGCAATGCTTTTTGGGCACAATAAAGTGACAGGAGTAACATCCCTGGGCAATGCTCCTGTTCTGGGGCTAACTCTCCAAGGTCACAACATCCTCATGTTGGAGAATCCGAATGTGCTGGTCTGACTGAGAGGAGAAGATGAGGAGAATACCAGAGGAAAACTGTTGAAAAGGAAGGGCCTAACCCATTTCTATTATTGGCAGGACTCATCATGAGGACCTGCCAGGCCTTTAAATGGTGACACATCCCCCAAGCCCCTAAGGTGAACACATGATCCCCTGAGAGAAAACTAAAGTGGTTTTCAAGGTGCTGATGGAGAGGAAAAGAGTGGCTGATTGGACTGTCTGGAAGTGGATCAGCCTCAACCCCTGTATTGCTGCAAGGCTGGTTTGGCTGTTGGACTGGCAGGGAGGGCTGGCCTTGACAAAACCCTGCAGTACAGCCTGCAAAATTGGTGGTTAGAAGACGCAAACCACCCTAGGGAGCAAACTGTGGCTACTCAAGTGGGATGTCTATTTGTTCGCCAAATAGGCGATACCCATCAAAGGGCATATGAATTAAATAATGATGGATAAGTTAAGAGACTGCATAAGATTAGAGAGAATCTACAGGAAAAAATATCGCCTGGAGGATAAGGCAGTGGTATTAGACCGCATTGAAAGACTTTAGAAAATTAATCAGTAAAACAGGGATCTTGTGTGACCCCAAAGTGTCTTCTCTGTGTAATGCAAAACTCTCGGCTTGGGGCCACACTAGCAGTGACTGTCCCCAGGCTATCAGAGGGGGAGACTCAGGCAATTTCAAACGTCTTGCGATTAAACGCTTAGATACCAAGAATTTCAAATTAAGAAAGCAGGAAGTGACCTTCTGTCTCTTGCTTCTGCGAAAGAGACCCAAGATGCATGTTGCCCACTTGTGCAATTCTTCACAGCTCGTGCAGGCGGTCAACCGGGTCGTCATGTGTTGCCAGTAAGTGGTGAGATGTGGACAAGCCCACAACATGTGTAAGAGGTTGGCATCTAGGAGATGACATCTGGGGCAGTGGGTATCACCTCGTTGAAAGTATCTGTTAACCTTATCAGGGATGAGGTAGGCCCTTTGGCTTATGTGGTATTGGATGAGCCGCAAGCGAGCGTTCCAAGTGACACGGACCAGGCTCTCCACTATAGAAGCCCACTCCTCATCCGTGCACGGACGGGCAAGATGCTCCTCCTAATATCGCCTCAGAGGGGCGAGTGGTACTGCCGTGTGTTGGCGTAGGGAAGCTGAAAACCATCTCATGAGCTGCCTACCTGTCCCCATAACAAGGAGGTATTGAACCTTGAGGTGTGTGGGAAGTTCCCTCGACATGTCCCCCCACTCGCCACCCAGTGCTGTGAGCAATGAAGTGTGTAGAACTTGGCCCAGAGGTAGTGTGGTGTAGTTCCTAGGAATTCCCAGGACCTGCGCGTTTTGGATGACCTAAACTGAGTGCTTGGTGTCCCAACCGCTTCAGGACACCCCCACAGGATATGTCAGCCGTTAGACCAGCTAGCTCTACAGTGCCACTACCACCCCCTGTATCTTACAGTGGTGTAGGTAGTTTCTGGCAACCACTGACCAGGACAACCCTGATTCCTCAGGGATTATGGAAAAGAGTACAGTACTTTTCGCTCAGTCACTCGTGCTCACTTATTCTCAGAAAATACACAGGAGGGCGATTAGGACATTTCAATAAGTATTTATTGGTCCAGTGTCAGTCTTGTGTAAAACATATTTGCTGCGACAATCTGGAGATAGAAGCATACGAAAGAGATTGCTAGTACCAATATAGTAAATCGTAGATACATTTCTACCATAGTGCTAATAAGATGAACATAAGCAGTTCAGATAAAACAGTAGCACTTGCATATTCCTAAAATGGGTGCCCTAAGTAATTTGCCTAAATATACCTAGCCTAGATCTTTATGTGTAGCATGTATATGAGTGTGTGTATGTATGTAGCCAAGAAACCCTAGGGAAGAACCATCCCCCTCACCTGATGGTTGAGCACAAAGGACCCCATCTCTGCTTCGAGGAAGACACCGTGCAAGGGATGTCAGACCGCTGCGTGTTGAAGATTCAGCATGCAGGACCCTGTGTCAGCTTGGAAGGAATTCTCCTTTAATTTGTAGGGGGAAATAAGGGTCTTATATACTAGAGTGGTCACTCCAGGGTTTCTTCTAGAATCGATATGTTTTGAAAACAATCATAGATGTTTTGAAAAAAATCAAATGTTTTTCCAAACAAATGCAATCATACACAGCGGGCTGTTGGCCAAGGATGAAAAAAGTGGTGACCCTTATACAGAATAATTATGCCGTGCCTGAGGACATGTTTATGTACGTCAGGTACAGGGATTATGATAGCATACTAGGAGCCTGGTATAGAAGAGACAGGAGCAAGCTACTAGGTAAAAGGTCACCTGTTTAGAACCGTTATTGTCGTGTGGATGGGACTATTGTCGTGTAAATAGGAGTATACATGACAGGACTAGCCTAAAGGACATGACACCCACTCCTCATCAAAAGGTCAACAGGGTAAGCTAGATAATGATAAAGCTAAGGCCAATAAAATCATAAAAATCATTTATAATAAAAATACTAAAAGCACTTTAAAAGCATATAAATAAATGTCCATAAAAGAAAAGTCATTTTCCCTAAAAGAGTTCAAAAGGTCCCCTAAACTAAAAGCCACTATGCTCAGTCAGAGCAGAGAAGGAAAAATAAAACAAAGTCAGTTTCGACCTTCAATTTTGTAAAATGTTTTAAAAATGCAGAATACTTCCCAGCACAGGAAAGGCCAGATTGTTTATGAATCCTGTGCCGAAGACTCAACATCATTGAACATTGCATCCGCATGTGGCAATCCCTTCAGCACTTCCAATATAATGTAGAGTGAGCAAGATGGTCACCTCTGGGTCCCACAGCAGCCGCCAGGGAAGAATTAGATGCCTGCATGCCTGGAACCGATGCCTGTACCTCTGGAGCAGAGCCGATTTCCTTTCCAACAGGAGCAGAAGCATCCCTTGGAGGCTCTAGAAATGCCATCATCAACATGGGAATACGTTGTGGACAACTGTACTCGTGGGCCTGCAAGGGCTCCAGTAGCACGTCTATGTATGGTGACGCAATCAATGGAAGTGTCCGACACAGATCCAACACGCATCCGAATCCGCAGAAGAGGCAATGGAACACAGGCAGGATGCAGTCTAACCAGACTGGTCTAAAAGACAGGAACCAGTGCTCACTCAGCTCTCGAAGCCTAGTCAGATAGAACACCATACGCTCACAACAACGCCGTTCCAGCAGTGTTCTCTCCATGTTTTGAGGGATTGAGACGTCCATTGAGAGTCATAGGATTAAAATGAGGATGCCCGCCACTGATAGGACCAAAGGAAGCCCTCCAAAAATGCTTCCAAGTACGGAGTGTATAAAAGCTGGAATTACTCTGAAGATGGTCTGGAAGGTGGTTAAGAGACCTGATCCGAGACACTTAAATAAGTGTATGATCCCACTCGTATCAGACATGTTAGAGATATGATGAATCATTTCTCTGAAATGGATCGGGAGGTTCGTACGTACCAGGGCCTGTATCTCTGCTGAAGACCTTGCAACCTGGAGATCAAAAGTCTCTAGGGCTGAAGTTAAGGCCACATTTTGTTGAAACATGGCTTTCAGTCTGCTCAGCGAATCACACCTTATACTGGAAACATTCAACGAAGGCCACAGTGGTGCCTCCCTAACTAGGCGAGCCGGGTGAAACAATACTAGCTTACAACAAACAACCCTGGAGTTTACTTTGAAAAGATACACTATGCCTGGCGCCATCCCGCAACAGCCTTGATCATTCAGCATTAAATAACTCCCATTTGAGAGTAACTCAAAAACTGGCTGAATCACAGCAGCTGGGGAGCCTTTCAAGTAGAAAGATAAGTTCGCTATTGAAGCATTACCTGCTCCGTGAAGCGAGACCTCCTCACACACCAAAGACCCACTTAAAGCATTCTCACAGTCTGTACCACTTAAGAAAACTTCAGTGTCCTTATTTCTACACCTATATCTGTACGGTAACTCCCAGGTTTCCTGTATGTACCCTTCACCCAATGCTTCATACCTGCCTACCCGGAGGTATTTCAGACAGTATTGGAACTGGAATGTCGTGATTGGCAGTGTGATATAGCCATGAATTAACCATGAAGTAGATGGTGACTCTGCTACTGTAAAAGGTAACTTCTCACATTTTTCAATGAGCAGCATGGTGTACTTTGCATCTCTGCGTGCCATGGTCATTTGTCTGTCGGTCAGATTGTAAGCCGAAAACAGATTTGTGCCGTTAAGGTACCGCCATGGCGCATGACCAGAAGGCAATGATTGTAGCGTGCAGCTTAAAAGCAGAATGGAGCGCAATTGAGACTGCCCATGTTGTAAAATAGACAAATCTTGTTCCATTATATCAATTGCTGAGGACACAATGTTGCCCTGTGAATAAATACGTGACAAAAGTGTGGTCATTCCATTGTCTACCAAAGCTAAGGCCTTTGCTAGGTTAATTTTATCAATCTCACGTAATCTCTCAGCAGCATACTGTTGGGAGACTTTCCATAGTTCATTGTAGATGGCATATAAGAAGCGTTTTTTACGCGGTTTCTTGGGACCCAGCAAGAAATCCCTAAGATCCAGGTTGTCTGATAGAAGGGACAAGTGTCGTTTCACCTGTAAAAGTGTTGAGGTTTTTAGCCATTCTAGGCATAACTTCCCAACATTATAAGAAGTCACTACCCCTGGGTCGGCTGTATGTACATAGTGTGGGTCAGGCCTATGGATACTAAACCCTCCGGTGGTACCCTTGAATCTTGACTGACACCTATTTGTGTCTATAGGCCAAACCAACCGGCCTTTCCAATCGGGAGCTGATGAATTGTATGTACCATTCTGTATCATTGCACCCAGCATCTCCTCACTTATCAGTGTGTCATTTAAAATACCTTGAATAGGTGTGGGCAAGGGGATACGTGGTCTTTTCAGGTCTTTTATTTTTGCAAACCCCTAGCAAGTAGTCTGTTGCACTGTTCTGTTCAGGAAAATTATCTGTAACGGTATGAGGCAAGCTCTAAATAAGGCCTCTGTTCCCTGAACCTGCCAATCTTTCGTCCCCCAGGTGGATTTTGTGTCTATTGTGTCCTTCAAATAGTTGAAACCTTGTATAGACAGTTGGGAGATAAAAAGTGCTGAATATATAAGCTTGGTATATTTGTCAGCTTCATTTTCTTCGCAGTTGCATTAGTTTGCGTAAGTTTATAATAATATGACATTGGGTCTGATGTATTGAACCCTGTAAAGTACGCAAATTTCTGTGGGAATGTGGCAGAACTACCTTTCGGTGGTGTTGGGCAATGTTCCCATTGATGGTAAGTGTTAACAGTGCGCGGGACACTCGTTTTATGCAAAACGTGATGACCATAATGGTGGTAACAATACATACTGTCAAAGTCAGGTGTATCTTCATACAATTCCCTGTAAGAAAATGCAGCAGATTGTTCTAGATCTGAAAGCATGAAAGTGTTGTACAGTCTCAATGTCCCAATCATCAGAGTGTGTACTCGGGGTGATGAAATCATTGAATGAAATTTTAAATACATGTGGAATTTTCAAATGTTCAGTAGGACCAAATACATCATATGAAACCCTATCCCAAACTATACCATCCGGTACTGGAATTGCTGTAATGTTAACTAGGGACAGGTCTCTTTGTTCACGATGGGATGACGTATGTGGTTTCAGGACCAAGTTCACACCTTGCACTGCAGATCGTTGTTGGTGGTAATGTCCATTCAGTAGTAGGAAAAAGACAGTTACTATACTAATCCAAATTAACAGGAACAGGATCCCTAATGCAAACCAAATATGCAACCAAGGGTGCACAAAGTAAGTCTTTTTCAGCCAGAGATAGAATTGTCGAAATTTCTCTTTTTTTGGAAAGGGTGGCATTTGCTCAGGTTCACTTGGATCTGAAGAAAAATCATCGAAGTTGATAAAGTAGCCAGACGCAGTTTGATCTATCTTTGGGAGCTCAGCAGTGTTTGTAGAACTGGCAGTGCTTCTTGTGAAGGCACATTGATGTAAATTTCATTATTGGGCCGAATTGCAATTTGCGTTTCAGTTGTATTTGGATGTTCTTCAGTTTCAACTGGTGTAATTCGTACTCCGTTATTTGTTACTCCTGCATCTTGCGCAGTGGAGTCTTGAAAAGTTATTAGTCTTTCCATCTGAACTTCCTGTATAGTAGCGAGAGGAGATCTGCGGCTACTCAGGACCCACGGGGCCTACTGTTGAGAATCAGCCACATAGTGTGGTTTGATCAGATCAATTGACACAAACCTTCTTTCTTTCTTCCGGCAAGAGGCGTAAAAAGTACTGTTCTTGTTCCTTGAACCGCCAGGACAGGCACAGGTGTTTAGTAAGATGGCCCAAACGCCTTCTTGTCCACGATCTTTTCTGTGACCAGGTCCCCAATCTTCGGGACCCAGACCGGTCTTGCCGGTACCAGTTTCACTTCTCCAGTGGGGGTGCGTTTTACTTGGACGTTGCTTTGTAATGCCTGGAATTCATGGAGTTCCTGTAAAAACAGCTAAACAATCATTCAATTCAAATGGTTTTACATCCGCCACTGTGCTGGCATAATCGAGGTCAGGTACCCACATTCTTGTACCAAGCAGGATCTCATAGGGGGTACGTCCTCCCAAGGATTTTCTTGGCATATTATTTAGTGCCCTCTGGACCCCATATAGGTTATTTACCCAACTACCGCCTGCACCTAATACCCTTGCTGTTATGGATTGCTTTAGGTCCAAGTTTCTTCTCTCCACCACCGAATTTCCCTCGGGATGGTAGGGGGGAGGAGTACCGAAAGGCCACGCCCATTCTTTCCATGGCTTCCTTGTAACCCAGAGAGCTAAACACAGGGCCACGGTCGGAATGTAATGTGCCAATTGCGTATGTCCCAATGAAGACTCGCAAATCCTTTATAACAGTTCGAGCGTCAGCCGAGCGCTGAGGCCAAACCCATGGAAATCTAGAGCATAAATCCACTACCACCAAGATGTACTTGTAGGCCCCGTTCATATTTAAGGGGCGCAGTGGTCCAAATAGACACATGCGAGAGGTCTGTCTGAAATAAGTAATGGTGTTGGCGGTGGCCGTGCTACGGTGGAACCCTTTATCTGCGGACAGATGTCGCACTCTAAGACATAAGCCTTTGTTTAGACAAACTTGGCCACCAGTATCGCCGCTTTACTAATGAAATTGTAGCAGTGACTCCTGTGTGCGCCGAGCCCAGACCCTCGTGTGCAGCTAGAATTAAACCTAATCTGCGATCTATGTTTGGTATAACTCTATCCCCCACTCATGGAATTTGAGCATACTGTGTGTTTTGAGCATCTAATTTATAGGAATATTTGAGTGGAAAGCCTTTTGGGACGGCAGAGCCGTTCTTTGAGGAGTTGACAGCTATCAGTAGGTCTCCGTCTATCCTCGTGCTAGAACGATTGATTGCAGCAACGGCAGCAGTTCGCACTGTCGCCTTGGCGGCTTCATCAGCCAGTGTATTCCCTTCAACTTGTACGCTAACACGCTAATGACTCAAGGTGTGAATACCTTGAGCCCGTGGCAGGCATGCTTTCAGCTTGACCACTTGTTCCCATAACAATTTATGTTCAACTGTGCAACCCTTGGAATCTCTAAACCCATTCTGGCCCCAGTAAGGAAGATATTCTTTATAGGACTGCACACAGTAAAACGAATCGCACACTATCCGTGTGGGGAATTCCCGATCCATATATTGTAGTGCTAGTATCAGGGCTTTCAGCTCTGCCAACTGTGACGTACAATCTCCTAGAGTTTGCGTAGTCGTATTGCTGGGTTGGAACTTACCGTCCCGCATACGTCCCTTCACTATAGCACATGCTGCGCTATACTGTGTACTTCATATGGCATGCTGAGCATAACCATCAGTGTAAATGATGTATTCATATTTTTCTAGAGGCAAGATTTCATTCGGGAGAGGATATTCTTGTTCGTACTGCAGGAACGCTTGTATTTTCAGTGTAGAATCGTATTTGTAATCTACGTCTGTTGCAGTGACAGAATTAGCCCATTGTATCCATCGTGGATGCAGTGCTTTCGCCCTTGGGAATGCTCGCTTTGGTAACTGCTTCTAAAGTCAGTACCGGGGTTACAACGATAATGCGTTTCCCCTGTGCTAGTGCTCTTTCTTTCATTACAGCAGTCTGTACTGCTGTCAGTATTTCTGTGGCTGCAAATCGCATTTCAGCATTTGAATATAAATGTGATTTGTATGCAATTGGGACTGTCTCACCTTCATTGAAAGTGATGTATGTATATCCTGATAAACCCGGGACCACCCGGATCACCATGTTGGTAGAATTCACAAGTGTGTGCAAATGTTTTGATGCCATCATGTCAGCCTGAACTGAACGGAGAGTATATGTGTGTTGCTGTGTCCACTGATACGGTGTGAAATTAGGTCTGATTAAGTCGTAGAAAGGTTTTACTCTTTCTGCATAATCTAGAATGTATGTTCTGCCAAAAAAAAATTTAAAAATGGATTGCAAACCTTTGAGAGTCTTTGGAGGTTGGAGCAGCGTGCACTTTTCTAAACAGTTGGCTGCCAGGCTCTTGCCTTCACTTGAGCTCATATACCAAAAATAGGACATTGAGATGGGCAATTTTTGATTTCTTGAAATTCAATTTGTAGCCCAAATTGGGGAATCCCACAATTATGTTGTTCACTCTGCACAAGTGTTCAAGTATTTCATCGTCCGTCAGATAGATATCATCTACATAGGACACTGCCCTCCTTGCCGCATGTTTGTAACAATTCTGAAACTCTTGCCGAGAATAGCCCCGGGCTGTTCTTATACCCCTGGGGCAAACGACGGAAGTGACGCTGTGTGCCGAGGGCAGAGAATGCTGTCAAATATCTGCTCTCTGGAGCTATATTTGGCAGAAGAATCCATTAGAGATATCGAATGTTGTTTTATATTTCTTCCGCACAATGTTATTCATTAATGAGGCACTGTGTGCGTTTTGAACTGCAAATGTTCGTGTGCATGTGTTTAAATGTCGGTAATCTAAAACTAGACGATATGAGTTGCCAGGTTTCATTACAGGAAACAAGGGATTGTTCATTGGGGAGCTGCAAGTCTCAATCACACCTTGGTATTCAAGTTGGTCTAAGATTTCTTTGGCCTGTCTTTTTGCATAGTTTTTTATAGGGTACGTCTCTGTGGATTTGGAGTACATTTTAATAGGATTTCGTGGCGAGTAGACTCCACGTCCCACCCTACATGGTTGCGGTATAATGCCAGAGCAAGCGCCCACTCCTACGCGTATGAGTGTTTTAAAGATTCTGGAACGAGGTCTGAGAAAGCAGGCAAAATGACGCTTTCCCCTCTTGGGCAATCCATCACAAACTCAGGCAGCCAATTTTTTTCTGCTAACAGTAGGTCATATCCATATGTTAAGTTCTCCCAAAAGAGACCTTTAACCTTTCTTGAGATGTCCCCCTCTATTTGGAGTGTAATTTTGTGTAATCATTGTGGGACACTAACTCTTGTATTAGCTGTTTCCACCGTGATGTGTTCATTCAGTACTGTCACCAGAAAATCCTTCAGGTTCTGACAAGCTATTGTTACTTCTGCCGCGCTGTCTAGGATCGTCAGAGCCCATTCCCCATTTAGAAGCTAAGTCCTCAGTAACCTGGGCATGTCTAATTTTCAAGCCAGCTACTTTCTTCTTTTTGAATTGAAGTTTTGCTTTAGGTTGCTCTTCCTGTTTGATAATATAATCTGAATTGCGATGTGTTTCCCTATTTGTCTTTGGTCGATCTTCTTGCTATTGTTCTGATCGCTCGTCCCTCTCCGAGCTTTTTGATGAACTAAAAAAGGAACGAAAGGAACGTGTGTCAGTGTCCCGATACCTGTCAGATTTCCTAATGTTATCACAATTCCTAAGGTTGTACCTCTTTTCAGGGGACTCCCGTAGGGAAGACCCACCCCTTGATCGTGAATTTTTTTCAGAATTGTTAGTTTTAGAGTTTTTATTTTCCCATTTCTTTTTAGGAGAGGAGTGTTATCCTTGTCAGGACTACCCGCCATTTGTGGCTTCCCTGGTTTGGCTCCCAAACTATCTCTACCTAATGCAGAATAGGTTTCTTCGATAATTTTTGTTAATTCCCGTTCTTTATTTATAGTAGCTAATTCCCTTAGGCGGTGGTGTATAGCCACGGCTGCTGCCTCCCCTTTTATGTTGCTCAGCATGATTGCAGAGCCTGGGGCAAAGTTACCCATCAGTTTCATTCCCAAGTCTAGGGCAGGTCCTGCCCTGAACTCATTTTGTATCTGTTTCAATACTTCTGGGACGACTGTTATGGAAGGGTTTGAGGGTCTACTTTATTATGCGTGATTAATAAAAACCGTTGCATACACGTATCATTACAAATTAATTTACATTATGCGAAGCAGAATAAAAACTGTTTAAAACCATTGTAAAATGCAACATATAAAAAATTCATGTTTTAGGGCCTTTGCAACGTATCAAATTTAAAGTGCTTGTGCATCGAAAGGTGGACTAACAGGAATCTTGACAAGTTGTGCAACATTAAGACCATGGCACAGCTATGTTGTTATTCAATGTCCATTTGCAAAGTGCATTTAAGTCTCTTTGCCACTATGTCAAAAAAAACTTGAACGTCGGCAGTTTAGATGTGTTTCCACTGGGTTAAAGCACAGCTTTACTGCCTGCCTACAGGTCCTAATGCCGCTCTTTTTGAGCATTGGTCGAAGTAAGGTGCATTTTATGTCATTCAGGTTGGGGCAGATGCAGACGACGTGTACAAGGTCTTCGTTTCCTTTTTTGCAGAGGCAGCAGGACTGCTCTCCTGGTCTCCTTTTCCAGGGCGGCAGGAGCGGAAGAATTGGTAGGATGCCAAAGCGAAGCATTAGGATTTTTCTTTGATCCTCATTTTAACTCCTGTTTTTAGATAAAATTCCAGTTTAAGGACTTTGTAGTCACTGAGCACTGTCCAGCCATGAGCTCTTTTGGCCAATGTTTCCTTATCTTCCATAATGGGTACCATTCTTGTTGCTTTTGTTACGATCTTTTTGAAGCTCTGGTGATCTGTAGGGGTTGCTCACAGGTTGGTCAGTCCCAATCGTTTTAGGGAGTCGAACAAGTACTCCCTGGCAGGTGATTTTCCTCGGCATGACAGCTTGTTCCAAAGGTTCGAATTTAAGGATCCTGCCTCAGTGCCTCTTATATTGTGCCAGCTTTTTATATATACCCCTGTAGGAAAGTAGGATCTGCTTCTTATGGTTACCCCCACTTTTTGCTTGATGTTACACTGTTTTTGACTAGTCTGACTGGGATCCTGCTAATCAGGACCCCAGTCTATCTCCTTTCTCCCTAAAATGTTTTATGCCATGGACTTAGGTACACTACAGATTGGATACTGGGGTACCCTTGTCAGTCCCTAGTATATGGTACACATGTACCCAGGGCATAGGTACCCCAGAGGCCTCCCATGGGCTGAAGCATGTATTAAGCCAACCATGAGAGGCCATGCAAAATGGAACTACAGGCCTGCCATTGCAGCCTGTGTAAGATGGTGCACGCACCACTTACTTTAGATATAGGTTTACTATATTTATAGGTCACTACACTTAAAACCTATCAGTCACCCCTCTAGCAGGCCTTGACAATCCTGAAGGCAGGGTGATGGGTTTTACGTGAGAGGGTGCCCCCTGCATGAGCAGAGCACCTCTGCAGCCTTTGGAGACCATTCTCCCGGGTTGTCGATGACGCAGCCAGACATATAGGTAAAGGTGCATTATATGCTCGCGTAAAATGCCATCTCAAAAACGGCTGCAACAAAACATGTCGTGTTTGGTATCAAAACACCTTGGAATCATACCTCCACACCGGTAACTGGTGTGGGAGGTATGATTCCACCCTTCTGAAGTGAGCTTCATGGGGTCCATGGTCTTCCTGGTACCAGCCTTCTCGACCCGGGCAGCCCAAAATGGTTGCTGCCGACAAGAGACAAATTTCTGCCCTCCTGCTGCTGAGCCAAGCTCGAGCAGGGGAAGGCAGGACAATAGGCATCCTGTCACAGGGAGGTTTGACCACCTCCCAGACAGGATTTAGTGTATTGGGGCTGGGTGGGTGCACTTACAAAGTGCCTGAAAGTCTGCACGAGAGGCACACTTGGTGTCCCTGTGCATAGTCCAGTTCAAACCAGTAGTGGGAGCCGTTGGATCCTGCTCTGGCGCGAAACTGGACAAAGGACAGGGGAGTATCCTCCCCACTGTCCTGACCCTCCCCTACAAGGGTCCCATGAATCTGTCTAACCCTCTCCTGTGGGTACTTAAGGGCTTACCTGGCTGTAGGCCCCTAGATTCGACGTGGACAAGATTCTGAACAAGAAACCACTGATCTTCGACCGTCTGGACACTCTGGACTTCGCTGGACTTCAACTGGGCTCGACTTAGTCTCCCTCTCCGTCCAAAGCATTGTCTGTACCTGTGCACCGTACAGGCTCCGTGCAGGACTGTGGAGCATCAAGGACAACTGAAGTTATCTCCCTTGGGGTGAAGGCACCGTAACGCAACTGACAGGTCTGCTGATCCTGAGCTCCTGCGGACTCCAGCAACACATGAGGTGGGTTCCTACGTTCCGCGAGGTTGAGCTGCCCTCTCACCAAGTTTGAGGCCAGTATCCCTCGTGTGGACCGCATAACCCGAACCCCTGTGCACTGCGTACTTTTGCAAGTACATATGCTTGTTGGCGTTCTCCAACTAAGTGCATTGGGCTATTGATAGCCCCAACCTCTGTGCACATTTCGTACAAAGGACTTCGGCCTCCTCGCACTCTGTGCCCTGCAAGCTGTTACTTTTTGAAACTGCTAGAGGTCCCCTCGCGACTCCTGTGCCTTCAGCTTGTGGGTCCATTTGAGGGACAACACAGCTTTTCTTGGGCTCCCTGGTTGCTCCAGGCCTGCCCTGCCTCCCCTTGCTGTGGTGAGTCTCCTGGTCCTTGCTGGGCCAGACCGTACCCTTACTCGACCTTCTTCGTGGGTTGCCGCTGCGAAGGCTTGTTGGTGCTCCCGCCGGACACCGACCCCTCAGCACTCGACATCCTTCCTGGGACATCTCGTATCAGACTCCTGGTCGTCCTCGACGTCTCCTGGTCCCTGCAGCTGTAGAGTCAAGGTCTCCTTCACACCTGAAGCACCAGACATCGGTGGGCATTAGACTACCGAGCCCCTGGTCACTCCTGAGTAACCCAGACTCTGTCCCCTCTGCTTTCAGGTACTCTTCATCAAGAATCCACCCTTGGATTCCAACGGACACTTTTCTCCTTTCCCGCAGGGGCATTTCCTTGAAGTCCTCCATTGAGATCGACGGCTGTTTCACACACCACTTCAGCCCTATGCACCCGGCTTCCCTGGGATAGGTAACTCTGGTACTACGGTATCCATGGGTGGGGTGGCTATCGAACCTCCTCTAATCCAAAGGGTTTCTTCGTAATCCACTGGGAAGGGTCCTTAAACTTTAAAACTGCAACTCTCCCATTGAATTGTACGTAGCACGCGGTCGTGTTCTCACACTGCACCCGTCCTCTGTGGGGTCCCTACTTACTCGCCTTGGGTGGTTCCTTGGGGTCCCAGCGATTCTACAACCTCTAGACACTGTCTTGACTCGAGTCGTGGTTCTTATTCCACTATTTTAGTATATGGTTTGGTCTCCCCCTGGAGCCCACTGTGTATTAGTGCTACTTACGATTGTTTCTGTGCTAAGGTATTGTGTGCTTTGTGTTTATCTGCGTGTAGCAGATACTGTGATGTATTTAGAGTGGGTTATAATAATAAATACATATTTTTATAACTACTGTGTGCTTATCCTTTCATTTAACCAATACAATAAGATTGCATTCTGGTAAAACATGCTGCTTAACATTCCGTCAACACTAAGCCTGAAGGTTGCTCTCCACAGCTACCACTTGGACAGCTTTCTAAGGTTATCTTTGACCTCTTAAATCACCATAAGGTTTGTTTGGACTGGTGCAAGGCTCCCACTTTAAATAGTGGACATCATGTACCAGGCCAACTTCTCACAGCACCCCTCCTTTCCACCGATTGTTTTTGTAGCCCAAATTCTAAACTTATTTGGGCAGGTGACACATAGTTTGGTAGATGGAAAGTTGCTCTGTACATGTTAGCGATTGCTTTGTCCAAGGTCACAGCATCTTTCTCTTGCATTGATTCGCTCCAATACGTTAGCACTGGTTGTAGTTTTGCTAGTATCACCTGTAATAAGGGACCTAGGGTTAGGTCTGGCAACACTTTTCTCAGAGGCTTCATTGCTAAATAGCTTGTTGTACCCTTCCTGCGCAGGGTCTCCAGTTGGGGTTTGTACGAGCCTGAGCCGTCCAACAAGACTCCAAGGTATTTATAGTTCGTTACCTGGTCTAAGCAATGCCCGTCCAAGTACCAATTGATCTTTTTCCTCTTATGATACTTTACTGTCATAATGTTTGTTTTCTTTAGAATTATATTTAGGGCATTGCGTTTCGAGAAGCTATTAGTGGTATTCAAGAGATTTTGAAGGCCAATAGGGGTCCGACTTATTAGCACCAGGTCATCTACGTATAACAGGTTGGACAACGATGTGTTCCCTAGTTTCGGGGCATGCGGTGTACTCTTGTTCAATTCCCAGGGGAGGTGGGCCAGGAAGAGATTAAAGAGCAGGGGTGCTAGAACGCACCCTTGTTTTAGCACTTTGGAGGTGGTAATTCGCCTTGAGAGGTGCGTCCCTGCTCCTAGTTTGATCTTGACCCATGTGTTACTATGTAGCAGTATCAGATGGTTTAAAAGGGTGTTCGGTATTCCCCATTTTTCCAATTTCTGCAATAGTTTTGCGCGATCTACGTGATCGAACGCTGCGCTGTAATCTATGAAGCATTGGAATAGGGGGTACTTTGCCACTTTAGCCGCATCCGTCAAAAGAGCTAGTGCCATGATATTGGTAGTGATTCCCTGTCCTTGACAAAACCCAGTTTGGTTTATGGGGATGGTGGTATTTGCCGAGACCCACGAGGTTAGTTCTTCCAGGATTATTCCTGCGTAATACTTCGCTTTTATGTCAATTAGGGCAACAAGTCAGTAGTTGTTTGGAACATTCCTATCGCCCTGTTTGAAAGTTGAGCTAATCGTCGATCCTTTCCATGACTCCAGGATTATTTGTGTCCTCTGTATATCCTTAAAGACTGGGGCCAGTGCTTTGCTCCAGTATTCTGCGTAATGCTTGTACAGTATTGGCGGAATTCCGTTCGGGCCTGGGGCTCCTTCTAGCCTCCCTTGGCTATTTGTGTCATGATCTATGTTGTGTGTTTCGTAGCGGTCCTCGTTATTATTTGATGTAGATTCGGGGCCTGCTACCACTTCTGCTCCAGGGTGTTTTTGTCTACTCAGGGGGGAATCATTGTGCGTGGCCTCTCTGGGCTTATGTGTTTTTCCTCTGGGAGAGACACCACTGTCTTTTTGGATGGTTCAAGGTTCCTTTTCCGCCACATTCTCCTCATGTACGTTGTTGTTAACACCTTCGCCGCGATCGGAATTCCGCTCAGGTGCTGGACATTCTGATCGCAGGCGTGGTCGTGACGAGCTCAGCTCGTCATGCGCACACGCCCACCGCGCAGCATGACGAGCTGAGCTCGTCATGAGCATCGAAGGGGTTAAAGTGATCGAATAAGTGTTTTGCCCATTGAGCCTCTGTTATGTTGGAGTTTATTCCTGGGTGGGCTGGTCGATGGAGACTATTGATCGTCCGTCAGAATCTGGCACCGTTTTTAAGTTTGGAGTCGTGGAGTGTCCTGGCCCATAATTTTTCATTTGTCTTTTCTTATCCCATTTCTTCTATTTTAATAATGCCTTCAGTTTCCGCAGGTCACCTTGCAGGTTTTGGGAAATTTACGAAGCTGCCTTAGTGTTTGATTTATTGTGCGTTTGAGATTTTGTCTCCAGTGTGGTTGCCTGCCCGGGCAAGGGGACCACTGTTTTCCCGGTTTAGTTTCTGTCCTGGTGGCAAATTTCTCCCCAAGAGCCATTGTAAAGTTCTCCCGAGCTTTTACAGGGTGAATTGGTGTGTCATTATCTTGGTAGAGAAGTGTCTTTGCAGTTTCAGAAAGTTCTTCAATTGTGTTGGGTTTACACCTTATTTGTTTGTAGTCTGAGGTGAATTCTGTGCCAACTGTTTTGCATGCCTCCATTGGGTGCCTGTGATTGCTTTTATATCACTTCCTGGGGCAAGTGGTTGCTTTGTTCGTTGTCCCCTATTCTAAAGAAGTCGATGTTGTGGAACATTGGGAGTGTTACGAAGGTGAAGTCTAGATAAGAAAAGGAAGTTGTGGAATAAAAAGTTGGAACCGGCGGGTTGTCCTCCTTAAATCGGCCGTTCAGAGCTCTCATGTTTAGTTGTTCAAGTTCTTGGAGTAGATATGTTGAACATTTCGTTGGTTTACTCTAGTATGCTGGGCCCTGATTCGGTATCCCCCACACAGTGGTTAGTTACTAGTACATCTTCTGACCCGGTTCCAATGAGGTCAAGATTAAAATCGCCTGCCAAGATGATATACTCTTCATCCTGCTCTTCTGTAACCCTTGTCAGCTCATTCACTAGCTCTTTTGCAGCTTTTAGCCTTTGCATAGGATGCACGTAAGTGTTGATTATTATAATCGGGTGGTTTTCCTCATTAAATTTGAGTGTTGTCATTGCCGCCTGTACGGCACTTGGAGCTGCAATTTGTGCCTCTACTGATACAATTGCTCCCATTGTGGTTATTGAGGCGAATATCATCAGCACCCCAGAGCGGTGGCCAAAGTTAGATCCCGTTATTGCTGGAATGAATGGTGACGTGAATCCTTGAAGCTCGATCGCATGATCCTTCCAGGTTTCTTGGAATAGTATCAAGTCAAATGATTTTAAGTAATTGGGTACCTCTTGGACCTCCATCTTGTTCGCCAGGCCGTTGATGTTCCAGATGCACATACGGATTTTCCTTGACTCCAACACGGCTGTTGTTGGGCAGGGCATCCCTTGTCATTGGGTGCACTCCGTTATTGTTCGCCGTATGTGCATCCAGCTCTGGTCTATTGACAGTGGCGTTGGGCCTTAAGGCTCAAGGCCAGTGTTCAAGTTGGAGGCCTTTGAACGGGTAGGGCAGGCTCCTGGGGAACTGCTACAAGCACCATTTAAGATTAATGTGACAGTTTGAGGTGATCCGTTGATGTGGTCATTTAGAAAAGGGGTTGGATAGGCTGGTTTTAGTTCAGGCTTTAGTCTTATCCCCCACTGTAAGAATGTATTTTCTTCCTTCATGATTATGTTGGCTGCCTCATTAGTATTACATGTCGTCTTAGATGCTTCTGGGCACAGTTGATTGTTAGTTGGAATTCAATTGAGAGCAGATCTGCTGAGCTTAGTTTTTCTAGGCTCGTAATGGAATGAAGTAGCCGTAATAAGATCCCCCTGTTTAGTATGTCCATTCTTCCCCTTGTTTTGTACTCGGGGAAGAATATGATCGTATCCGTGTCCTTTGAGTCTTTGGCCGCGGTTTCCTGATAAGGAGTTGCTACAGGAGGGAGAAGCCTTGGTGGAGTGGGAATAGTCTTTCTGGCACGAGCTCCTGGCTCGTGGGGGCTCAGCTGGTGCCTGGTCTTTTTCCAGCATGTTTCTGCCTTGTGCGTTCTCCCTTGGTGACCTTTGTGCTAGGTCCCTAGGGTTGTTCGAGGGCTCATCACTCAGTTCAGTTTTTGGACTCTGTTCCATGCTGGTAGCTGTGCTGTATTCTTGTATTATTGAGGCTGACTGTTTACTTGTCTGGTTGTTCCTCCGTTTGCTGTCACCTTTAATGGCAGTTTGGATTAGTGACTGATATTTGCTGCATACTTCAGTCCAGGGTGGTGTTAGGTCTCGTGATTAAACAGTCTGTCCTATCATCCAAAGTAGAGGTTAAGGCATGCCTAATGGCCTCAATTTCCACAGGGGTTGTCAAGGGCTGGTCCTCTCCACAGGGACTTAGAACGGCTACCTTCCTGTTCCTGCCCTTCCTTTTTTGTTTACGACATTCTTTTGTGATCAAGAAATTTCCTTTGCCAGCACTCGCTTTGGTTGAAGTTAATAGTGCTAGACCATCTGGTGGTTGATGTAGGCTAGTGGGCATGTTCCCAGTGTTTGGGTGTCCGGTCATTGTTGAGTCCGTTCTGGATGCTCCGTCTATCTGGCCTTTACTTGCCTCGATATTTCAATGGAGTTATGCAATGTAGTGTTTGCTATTAATTCTGATAAGGAGGTTTCCTAACATTGATGGTAACGAGAATAGTTTGTCAATAATTGGGCACAGATGCAGTCGGTGTGTAGGATTTGAGTTGCTTGTGTGGCTTCTTGCCGCCGCTTAATGAGCCCGTTGAGGTCTGCTAGTTTCCTATCTATCCCGGAGGTGAAGTCTGCTAGAGTTTGAAGAACTAACTGCATGTCCGGTTTGTTTGATTGATATTGAAGTGCCGTTGCTGAGTGTTGCATCGTGGTTAATATGGTTGTCCAGACTGATTCTGTGTAGACTGATCCTGTGGAATTGTTGCTCTCTATTCTGGGTGCGCTGGTTGGTTCCGCGCTGGTCTGATTTGAGGTGGACTTGAGGTTATACGAGGCAACGAGTTCCTCCCATTCCTGTGATGCAAGGAAGGTCATGTCACGGTCTGTTAAATGCTAGTCTTCGTGTGGTAAGTGTAGGGAGCACTCAGCTGGGGTATTATTCGGGGGTAGACTGAGATCTGTCAAGGTATCGGTTCGTGTGATCGTTGTCTACAATGACGAGCTAATTTTTGGCTGTGGTGATGTGATCCGAGAGTTTTGTCCTGTATGAGGGTTCTGCTCAGGGAGGTATGCTTGGAGGTCACTAAAGTCCCTGGGGTCTTTGATTTCCCCTTGTTTTGGCCTGTTCATAAGTTCTGTGCCCGGCTGGCTCTTGTATCCACAGGTAAATGTTTTGTAAGCCTGCGAGCTTCTTGTTGGACTACTTAATGGACTGCTGGATATCCCCACAACAAGTCTACCTAGGTCTCTGTCCCCTGGTGGGTTGTTGGCCTGCATTTTTGTTCCGGTGACTATATCTGTCTTGTCCGTATCCATGAACATATCTTCATCTTTATCCATTGTTGCTGCCGATAGACCAGTCGAGTTAGATGAATTCATTGAGGGGTATTCTAGTCTCCCTGGTTGTAGAGGGGATTGTAAGTCCCTGAGAACCTCATTTAGTGAGTAGATGGCTGAGCCAGGATCTTCCTGTGAGAGACCCCCTCAATATTGATAACGTTTTTTGATTCGTCACTTTTTAATTCCATCTTCAAATGATTTGTAGATTTGAGTTTTTTTGTGGACGCTGGACCGTAGGCGCCACTATGATCTGGATCATTGATGGTGAAGCAAATACTGGGTTCATTACAGTCCTTTTGTAAGGTATTCCCTTTTATGTCACTGTTTATATTAATTTTAGATGCATCTTCTCCCTCGTTTTTTTTTTTTATTTTGGCTTTGTTGGAGATCTCCTTACTCTGCCCGACCTCATGTCTGCCGGGTTTGCTTTATTCTTGGCAGCTCCTTTAAGTTATCTCTTTGATCCCTTTGGTCGTTGCTTATTGTTGTTGCTCTTAGTATGCTTATTGTATTGTGCTTGTTATGCTTATTCGCTCCTAGGTGATAGTATTAATATGTGGTTGGCATCGAATTGGCTTTTTCCCCCACGCTTCTCCCAGGAGAGGGGACTGTGCGGTGTTACGTGGTGGAACAGTGGCGTCTGCAGTGGTGCCTGTTAGAAACCGCTCAAGAGGGGCACCTCCCCATAACAGGTGCAGTCCGCACCGGCCAAGGCGTCTCTGCTCCTAGGGCGGGACACAAGGCCCCTAGCTGACCTTCCTCACCCCCGCTCTGCCTCGCCGGTGTCCGCACCACTCACTGTCTCTCTACTTGCTGCGGTTCCAGGAAGTGCAGCAAGAGGGGCTGCTAGAGACATGTCAAGCGGGCAGGACTGGCTGGTGAGAGACTGGCGCGAGGAGCAGGGATCAGTCTCCGCACCAGCAATGGGGCAGTGCAGTGCGGGGAGTGAGTGGTCAAGGCAGGGGAGCAATGGGGGGGTGGAGCAGCGAGGAGTGGAACAAAAGAACCCCCTGGCCAGTGCTCCTGCAACCTCTGCGGCCCCCCCCTGCCCGGCCCGGTTCGCCTTCTTCGCCACCTGAGGGCTGGGGCCAGGGCCGGAGGAAGCGTCGGAACAGTGCGGGGCGTCAGGGTACTAGCACTTGTGGTATGGAGCGTTGGCGGGGTGGGCGTAGCAGTGCGAGAGAGAGAGGGGATGCAGCAGGTGCTGCAGGGTTTGTGCGCCGCTTACCCATCTCCTTGCTCGTACCCCCGCTGCTCACCGCACCACCTCCGCTCCACTGCTGCCACCTCTGCAAGGTCACCAGCTCCAGAAAGCCTCCACGGTGGCAGATCTGGCTGTGTCTCTGTGCAGCGGTGAAACTCGTTTCTCGGCTGCAGCAGCTCACGGCTCTCAGTCCCCCCGACCCGTAAGTCTAGCTTCTGGTGCTGTGTATTCTTATGTATACTGCAGCAAAGATTGTTCCCCAAGTGGTACAATCCTCAATCGAGGGAACCATCCCCTTTGACAAGAAAATGGTTAGCATTCTATGTTTTTCCTGCGGACCCGTATGGGGAAATACTGCTTCCAGCTGTGCAATTGTTTGTGCTATCCAAAACGGAATTTGCTCCCGTTTGGAGGGTATTGTTCCCATCACTGATTTTAGTGTCTGTGGGTTAATTGTAGGTGTGGTCTGGTGTGGACCAACTGGAGCATTTCTCGCAGGTTGGACTGTTAATGATCGCATGACGAACTGGACAATGTGTCTGCATAGCCGGACTATGTTTTTATATATTGTACGGACTTCATCCACTGGTAGTGTATCTATCTCTGGATGTGGAGTGTATGTCGCCAAGACCGGCCAGGCCGCTCCTTCTATGCTGAGTGGACCGAGTCTCACGACAGATGTGTGTGGGAGGGCGCCTTTAAATCAGTTTCTGTGTTGCTGGTAAGTTAACGGGACTTCAATGTCTTCGTATGGAATGTATTCTTCTGGTGGTTCAACTACAATGTATGTGTGGAATAATTTAGTCTGTGGATCTGCAGGCGGGAACTGAACCCAAGAAAAGAATACCTCTGATCCGAACACCTTGTGTGCCTCAATCACGAAGGTAACACAGCCACCTTTTGCAGGTACACCGTGTTCTATCAATTTAATAGCTGCTGCATTTCTACAGTTCTCTGTGATGTTGAGAGCGTTTGCAAATTAGTCTTCCCCGAGCCCAAACCACCACTCGTGAATGCAGTCATTTTCAGGAGAAGAATAAAAAAGTTCTAGTAACTAAGTGTTTTGCACAATGTGGGAAACCTTTTATCTTTACAAGCTTGTTTAAACCTTCAGCCAATACACAGGATATATCTGCTCAGCTGAGGCGGATTTCCTTTCCCACTTCAGACGTCTCTGAAAGGTGTAAGTAGGGCTTTCTGAGAAAGCACGGCTGAACTACTCAGATTTTAACTATTAATATAAGAACCAAACCAACGTTGGCGGCGCCATGTCGTGTAGTTCCTAGGAATACCCAGGATCTGCATGTTTTGGATGACCTAAACTGAGGGCTTGGTGTCCCAACTGCTTACGGACACCCCCACAGGATATGTTAGCCGTTAGACCAGCTAGCTCTACAGTGCCACTACCACCCCCTGTATCTTTACAGTGGTGTAGGTAGTTTCTGGCAACCACTGAACATGACAACCCCGATTCCTCAGGGATCATGGAAATCAGTACAGTACTTTTCGCTCAGTCACTCATGCTCACTTATTCTCAGAAAATACATAGGAGGGCGATTAGGACATTTCAATAAGTTTTTATTGGTCCAGAGTCAGTCTTGTGTAAAACATATTTGCTGCGACAATCAGGAGACAGAAGAATACGAAAGATTGAAAGTACCAATATAGTAAATAGATACATTTCTACCATAGTGCTAATAAGATGAACATAAGCAGTTCAGATAAAAGAGTAGCACTTGCATATTCCTAAAATGCGCACTCTAAGTAATTTGCCTAAATATACCTAGCCTAGATCTGTATGTGTAGCATGTATATGTATGTATTTAACCAAGAAACCCCTAGGGAAGAACCATCCCCCTCACCTGATGGTTGAGAACAAAGGACCCCGTCTCTGCTTCGAGGATGACAGCCTGAAAGGGATGTCCGACCGCTGCGTGACTAAGATTCAGCATGCAGGACCCTGTGTCAGCTTGGAAGGTATTCTCTAATTTGTAGGGGGAAATAAGGGTCTTATATACTAGAGTGGTCACTCCAGGGTTTCTTCTAAAATCGATAGGTTTTGAAAACAATCAAATGTTTTGAAAACAGTCAAATGTTTTTCCAAACAAATGTGATCATACACAGCGGGCTGTTGGCCAAGGATGAAAAAAGTGGTGGCCGTCACACAGTATAATTTTGCCGCGCCTGAGGACATGTTTATGTACGTCAGGTACAGGGATTATGATAGCATACTAGGAGCCTGGTGTCGAAGAGACAGGAGCAAGCTACTAGGTAAAAGGTCACCTGTTTAGAACCGTTATTGTCGTGTCGATGGGACAATGTATGTAAATAGGGGTTTACATGACAAGACTAGCCTAAAGGACATGACAGTAGTCCTTCCTCTTCCACTAATATGTCATTAGGTACTAGCGCCCCATCGCGATAGATATCCCCCAGTGTGTGTAGGCCAGCCTCCAGCCAAGCGGAGGGCTATGCAGGCGAGGTGGTAATACAGCCTCTGGGTATGCCTAACAAGGGTAGAGCTGGTGCATACAGGGTAGTGAATCATGTAAGGTACAGGCTACGACAGTAGCACCTATACACGACCCGAGTAACAGTGATGTTGGTGGCTTTTTGCGAGTGCAGGGGTGAAAGAGTGAGGATCGCCAATAGGGTGCAGGCCGGGGACAGCGTGGCAATGTCTAGGAGCTGCAACCCAGACACCCACCGAGCCACCCATCAGATCTGAGAGGCAAGATAGTACTGTTCCATATTTGTTACTGCAAGTCCGCATAGGTCCATAGGCAAGTACACAGTTTCGATAATGCCACCCTACAGCAGGACTTGTTCCAGATTAACTCTCAGGGTTCCCTCATGGAGTGGAAGAGAGGAGGCGCGACATATAGGGGCAGAGTAGTGAAAAAATTGAGTACTGAAGACAGGACCACCATTTTGAGAAGAGCTACACGACCCATGATGGACAGCAGAAGTTTGCGCCAAAACATCTGGGACCTAATAGCGGCTGTTGCTCTTACAAGATTACCGTCTAACAGGTCAGCTGGCTGATGGTACACTCTGACCCCTAGATAGTGAAATGTATTCGGTTGCCATACCAATGGAACACCGTTAAGGCCAAACATAGGGGTACGAAGGGGTAAATGGAAATAAGCATGACTTGGCCCAGTTAACTTGCAGACCATAAAGGGGAGCAAATTAGTTGAGTCTCCAGGCCAGTATATCATGCTCTGATCGCATATTCCGAATATACAGAAGAAGGTCATTAGCGTACAAAGATTGTGTGGGTTTAGTCTCCCAGTGGAATACCCCATTCCGTGCTTTAGGCCCGGATAGCCATGGCAAGTGGTTCTATAGATAAAGAGAAGAGTAAGGGGATGACTCTGGCCAATGGTGCAGTGTAAAGCAGTTGAATCAGACGAAGGAAGTGACTCCCACGACCATAGTGAGGCAAGGTGTCAAACAAAAAAACCCTGTTCCAGAGGATCAAAGGCCTTCTCAAGGGCAAAATACCAGGAGGCCGGAGTGTGGCCAGTGAAGTGTGGAATATTTTTAGACCAGAAAGAAGCATTGCAGATTCAACAACGTGTTGCAGGCTGGAATGAACCCATTCTGGTCAGTGTTGACCTGTAGTGGGACCAAGGTCGCAAGCCGGTATGCTAGGTCCTTGGCCAAGATTTTATAGACAGTACTGAGTAATGCCAGGGGTCCGTAGGAACCTATGTGGGATCTCTGTCAGGTTTAGGTAAGGAGATGAGCAGGGCCTCTCATAAGGACTTGGGCAGGGAGGAGGCTGAGAGGGACACTTTGTAGAGGGCAAGGTGTTGAGAGCCCAATAGAAGAGCATAAGTCTTATAATATTTGGCAGGTAGGCCGTCCGGCCCCGGGTACTTGCCTGTCGCTAGGGCTCTAGTGGCTTCATGGATTTCAGAGAGTTTGATGAGCTCGTTCAATTCCGTGCATTGATCAGGCATAATGGTAGGCAAGTGGAGTGTGGAAAAGAAGGCCTCAAGGCGATCAGGGCAGACTCCCGCGATCAATGTGTAAAGCGAGGTGCAATGACGCACCAGTTCCACATGTATTTAGTGTTGTGTGTGGAGGAGGCGCCCTGTAGAGGAGGTCCGCGAGAAAACAGATTGCCTTGGCTGCTCCTGGCGTATCAGCAACACCAGTAGGCAGCCTGCATGGTCCAACGTTGCATGGGTGTGAGATGAGTGTGCAGTATAGTTCAGACATCGGAGCCGCTCCAGCAATGAGGTGTGCTCACGCTCTGCTAGTCGCATGTCTGGTCAATCACCAAGCGTGTCTCAAGTTGCAGGAGCGTGCGCTCAACGCACGTTATAAACTAGTCCCAACAGGAGGCAACGGCCTTTCAAGCAACCGTGTATTAACACAATCCGACCATCCGTGTCTACAACTAGTCCATCCGCTGCAAAAGGGATCCCTGGCTTCACCCAGACCAGTACCACTCTGGCATAGGAGGAGTAGTCTCTAACGAACACTTGTCCTCGCCACCGCCGTTGAAGTATGCAGGCTCCAACCAGTGTCAAGTGTTATCTCCTCAAACAGCGCAATTCGTGTGGATGTGCATTTAAGGTAGGAATATACTGTATAACGGCAGAAGGATGTATGCATGCCCTTCACATTCCAGGTGATGTTAGTGTGGGTCATGTGGGAAGCCTGTTGAAACCTTGCATGCGGCTAGGTTGCGAGGGAGGGGGTTCCCTGTAATATGCAGTAGTGTCGGTGGATGAGGGCGACCGAGGGGGCGGGGAATCTTGGGCAATTAGTCATAACTGGAGGGGGAGAAGGAAAAGCAGTTATCAGAGCGGAGGAACAACAGGTATCCTGCCAAACTATGAGTGGCAATTACCGGCCCTGTAGGCTGGCTAAAGGGAGTGCACAAGGGGGACGATGTGAAGGACAAAATAGCAATTCCCCGTTTGCAGGATGCAGAGATACCAACTAAAGTGAGGAGCGTACCTATAACAGTGCACCATATTATATATATACCATCTGTACACTAAGACGGGCGGCGCATTCCCAGGGATGGGGCCACTGCCAGCTGCAATATAAGAGGTTAACGCATATAAAAGCACTACAATACGTAAATAAAAGAGCAAACAGAGAAAGATTGAATTCCATAAGTGAAAGCCATCAATAAATCATATAAGGTCATCGGCAGACTGGGGAGTCAAGGCTGGTGGGGCCAACGAGTCCATTCTGGAAGGCCAAGTGGTAGAGGAGCCATCATCAGTGAAAGACTTCATAGAGCTGACATCTGGAGCCGGATTCTGAGCGTGGTCCTGCATTGTGGATGCCATCTACAAGGCCTGGCGTCTCCCCAGGATTACCTGCTCTAGTTTTGGTGCAGAGCTGGGCTGTGGAGGGAGGCGCTCCCTCATGCGGCGTCCGCGGCAGCAGTCCCCAGCTGCGCCCCTAGGTCTCAGTAGGTGGAGGGCGCAATGTTGCATGCCACGCAGATTCCATCCAGCCCCACATCTCCTCAGCAGATCCAAAGTGCGTAGTCCCATGAGCCGCCACGCAGATACAGGCGGGGAATAGGAGCGAATATCGTATGTCCAGTTTACAAAGACGCCGCCTGACAGCGAGAAAGGAGCTCATCTGACGGTGAAACGCCATAGTATAGTCAGGAATTATCATGGCTGAGTCGTCTACTTTTATTTCTTTGAATAGGATGGAGTCACGGTCCCTATAATTGAGCGGATGGAACAAAAAAGGCCTGTGGTTGATGCATGGTCGTGGGCGGCGGGCAGGCACACGATGGGCCCGCTCAACAGAGATAAAGGGGGTGAGCGCTGCATCAGGGAGCAGGGTACAGATCCAGGTCTCAGTGTAGGTCACTGCGTAGAGGCCCTCCACTCTCTCCGGAAGACCAACCACACGCATGTTATTCCTTCTGGATTCGCCCTCCGCATCTTCCACTTTGCATTCCAGTGTGTGTACACAGTCCACCAAGGTCTGCACTAGGGAGGCTGATTCACATGTTGGTTGGAGTTCAGCCAGCGCATGCTCAACATTATGTACCTTGTCCACCAATTTGTAGTGGTCTGCATGTAAAATGGTGAAGTCCGCTGTCACTTTATCAATCCTGCTTTCAAGTGACGAGTGTGTCTGCTTAAGAGAGGCTCCGATCTATAGCACAGTGTCTAGTTTAGTTTCAAGGGACACACTTGAGTCCGGTGGACGAGTTATCGCAAGGTATCCCGGTGCTCATGCCATAGCTGATGGATGTTGTGGTGTCACAGGTTGGGTTCCAGAGCAGAGGCAACCCATGACCAAATGGCTTGCGTTGAGCACCAACGGGGCCCTGGGCTGGCTGTCGCACACACGGAGGCTACCCCTCACAGTTCGCTGCTTGGTGACCAGGGGGGCCATAGGCCATGTATTGCGCACTGCTTGCCAGGGTCTGAGAATAGCGATGAGGCGTTTCCACTATGGCCCCCAGAGTCTGGGAGTATCGGTGATAGCACCATCAGACAGGGCCCGCTTGCATGCACATTAGCATGCGATGGTGCGAAGCAGCACGAGCAGCCCAGCAAGGTACAGGGAGGTGTGGTCATCAAAGAGCGTATGAAGAACTGTTGCCCATGGGCCCCGCTTATGCGTGGCAGTTGTATCAGCGGCCCCCTAGCATGAGCAGCCCCGATCATGGGGGCGATTGAGCTTGTGGAGTAAGGACTCCCTAACCTCAGCGTGAGTCAGACTGAGGCCTCAACCGTGATGTTATGACATCACCTTCATGTGTCCGCTTGCTGACACCTATAAACACTTCAGGGTGTCACAGCATAAGCAGCCCAGTGATGTTCTTGTTCCATCGTTGCTAGTTTTCGTGTGCCGGAGCTTGGGCGTCGGATAGGTGATGTCGGTTGTGTGGCCCCCTCCGCTACTCCTCAGGTTAGTAATATTTCAGGTGTTGGATACCAGCACCCAGGCGGCAGGAGGAGGAAGGGCAGGCCGTGTCCTCTGGTGCATGAGGCCCAACACCGCAGGGAGTATGTGGCAGACAGCGAATCGTGCAGGGGTACCTGGTGTCCCGGGCAGGGTGTGGGCCACCTCTCTGTCCAGTCACCGCAAGGAGCGCCACCACTGGGCAATGGAAGACTAACGTAAATTGGTAAGTCTCCCAGGGAACTCAGGGATGGGAGAGCTCAGGCTGTAAGGAAAGGTGCAGTAATGAAGTAACGATCCAGGCCTTGCTGGTTAGGGAGATTAATGGAGTGTACACTGGAGACCGGAAACAGTTTGCAGAAGGGTCACAGGCTGTCCCTACCGTAAGCCTAGACCAGTCGCAGCAGAGCCAGTATTAAGATACCAGGCAGTCCAGTCCCTCTGGTAACATGGTGATGGGGCCCAGCTCTGATCTGAATCCTGGGCGGTGCAGACAATCCAGCTACCAGCTCACAATGAGGCAGCCAGGTGGGACGTAGGGTCCTGTAAAAGCAGCTAAAAAGATCATGTGGCTGCCACGCTAGAGCAGGAAGGCTGTGTTTGTAACTGCGGCGAGGTCCGTGCCCAACGCGGCAGCTAGACCGAGCCCCCCCTAGGCCGCGCCACCCGCCGCAGTCGTGCCCCGTAGTAGCTTCCTTCCCAGTCGTAGGCCTCGGTCAATAGCCTGGGGTTGCCGTATGTGCCTGGGACCGCCCGGTGTCCCCTAGAGTGTCAGCAGTGCGTAAGCCCTGGCCCAGGGCGCTGCATATCTCGGAGGGCCCCCGGACCCTCTGTGGCTATGTTGTATGATGAAAGGGGGGTGGCCGGTGTTGCAGTGCTGCAGTCGCACGGCCCCATCCAAGTGCCACGACGGGGAGACAATGGGAGCAAGCGGCCCTCCCACGATCACTCCGCAGGATGTATACAGTGGTAGTCGAAGGAGTCCACCGCCCTGAAGCTGAAGGGAAGCACAGTGTCGCAATGACCTCTACTCACCACTCCCATGTTCCAGTCAGCAGGCGCCTCCTTGGGTGAGCACGGCACTAGTCAGGGCTCCTGTGCCTCCAAGGCCACCCAGTCAAAGTGGTAACTCCCTGGCAGTCACCATGCGGCCACAGGTCCTGATCAGGCCCCAGTAATAATTTGCTTGCATCACCAAACGGCTCGACAGACAGTGGCTGGCGCAGGTCGTTCCCGGGGGAAAGATAGTGCAGTCGGTGACTGTGGATGGATAGTGGTGTCCGGGATTAGCTTCAGATAAAGGGGCAGTAGCATGGAGCTTCCCTAGGACGTGTCCGCCATCTTGGCCCTGCTAGCCAGGTCCCCTGGCCGCTTTCATTGTGACCGCAGAAGTACCACATACCTTTGTTCACACAGAGTCCAACTTTTTACTCTCCTTTTTCAGGAGGATCAGTGGATGAAGGGGCTGTAGGATGTAACTTAAGGGCCGCTAAGACTATAACGGAGTCTGTAGGAAAAAGGATCTTGATCCAAAGGCTTGAATTTCTTCTGAAGACGGAAGGGGCAGCCTTAACAGAAGCTGGTGTCACAAACAAATCCATAGCAGGTTCCCACAATCCAGGTACCAGCAGTAGTGCAGGTCTACAAGAAGACCTTTGGTGTGGTGTCTCGAAAGATTACTGATATGTAGGTGGTAGTAGTTGGTAAGTCAATATTCAGCTTATTGGCTCCTCTGAGAACTTCCTGGAAGGTATTAATATCCTCTATAGGAGTAATTCTCGGTGGAGGAGAATATGTCAGAGTAGGTAAGTACGGACCCGAGGACGAAGCAGTATGAGGAGACCGTGAGGATATCGATCTAGAGGAAAACAATCTTCTTCGCTTTGAGTGTGAACGTCTAGAGCGATGATGGCAGAAGCAAGATCTTGATCAATACCTAGACCTATAGATACCAGCTCTTGTGTGAGATGAGCGCTATCTAGAGCGCCTCTGAGATGCCACTGGCAAAGTGGTATCTCGACGTCGATGTCCTCGATGTTGTGTGATGCCTAGACATTGAAGTACCTCTCAACATCGACAGTGCTCTCCTCTGACATTGTAACTGTTCTCAACGTCGACACAGCCCTTGACAGGCAAGTAAGTGCAGTAACTCTTCTCGACATCAATCAGGTGCAACGTTTTTTCTCCAGATTGTCTTGGATCTCTCTCTGCAGGAGTCCTCAGAGTGTGACATAGGGGCAATGATAGAGGATGCAGCCTCTTCTTGCCCCTTAGAAGTCTCAGCATCCAGGAAACCTTGCTGTCTGCGGTGTTCCACTTGGCCAGGTAGGCACATTTTCTCTCTTCCCCCCCCCCCCAAGTGCACCTGAAGAGGGTCTTGCAATGGCAACATGTCTTGGGGTAATAAGAGTCCGGCAAACAAAGGATACGGACCCTATGCAGGTCTGTTTTTGCCATTTTTCTGTCACATACTGGGCAGTGTGCAAAAAGAGTTGGTATGTGCGAAAATTACTTTTCTTTCCAGTCAGGAAATTATCTGAAAATACTTTACGCCCTAAAGTACATTGAGTGAATCAGTTTTGGAAAAGATGAAAACTTTTGGTGAAAAACCTTTAAAAAGGCAGAGCTCTGCTCCAGACTCCTGTCGGCAGGAGCCGGAAAAAAGAACTGAGTAAACTGCCACCCACAGGGATTGATGGACCCTTAAAGGCGCAGTGTAATATTTGCATTGTTTCAATGCTGTAGTCTATGCAGGCGTCACTTTTCATTTTACTTCAGTGACTTTGAAGAGCATGACCCTTTTTTACTTTCAAATTTTAAAGTAATTCAATAAGACAGGCAATATAGCCTGTTTTTAAGGCTACAAAAATGTAACATGTCTGTCACATATGCTTCTTGGCCTTTCCGAAGTAAGCCGCAGTAGATGTGACTTTGAAAGAAATGCTTCGGGGTCCCTGCACGTGGGCGGGAATATTCAGTGTTTATGATTATCAATGCAGATCACCTGAGAGAAAACTCAATTTCCAAAAATTGATTTGACAAAAAATTCTGGAACTTCCAACCAATGGCAAAAAAACCCTACCATCCTGCATTCACAGTCTTCTCTAAATCAAAACCATACCCCACATGTGGGAGGGACTATCCCCATGTAACTGAAATGGCCTAAAACTGTAACCATGTGAAGACCACATTGAAACTATATTGACTTCACAAGTCAAGTGCCCTATTAAGGAACTTTTCAGACAACTTTGACAATTTCTCAACCGGAATGCACCTATGTGTCAATGGCTCAATCACAAGATTTCTGTGACTGAATGGCAAAGCAAAATATGTATAACTTTATCAATTAAACAAAACACCTGGTTCTTAACTGAAACACCAGTATAAGGCAATCACTCAAGAAAACGCCTCTACTTTAACCTCTTTCAAGCAACCGACCCTTCTGGAATTCCAATATCAGTGGAGCAACTGTCTCCCAATCAGACCCATGACCCCACCGCCCATGACCCCACCCCCATTCACATTCAAGAAAATACTACCATAAACTTCTGTTGAAATTTTAGCAATTAATTTATCAACAGCTCACTAACCAAAGGCGTGTTTCCAGCAGAACTCCAGACCTCATATATACAACCACTGATTAGGAAAAAATAACCTGGACAAAGCATACTTGACCTCAAATGGGCCAAACCTCAAAACATTTATCAGAAACTTTCGGTTTTCTACAAGATCCCAAGCTTCCTACAGGACAACATGCTCCATACCCAACCCCCTCCCAAAGATTCTGAATGCAGCTGTGCAAGGCAGCTTCTAGATGTAAACTTACAAAACCACTGTTTTGAAAGCTCTTTAACCCCTTGCATGCTGCGCACATTTTCGCGCTGTGCGGGCGATTTAAATAGTGGGCGGGATTCGGACAGCCCCCGGATGTCCTCCGCACACGCCTGTGACGTATGACGGCCGGGGGCCGTCCGAAGCATGCAAGGGGTTAATGGCTCTCTGGTGCTAAAAGATCTACTTTCAAAATACTCTATAACAGACAAGGCAAAATAAATGGAAAAGAACCCGTTTTACTACAGGTGAAGCTTAAGAAATTCTCCCAGAATTGCAGCACAACTAATCATGCCTCCCTTAATGAAGAAAATAATCAGTGGCACCTCATCTCAGTCCAAGCAGCTTTAAATTATGGAACTCACTGCCATCCATCGTACAAGCAATCGATAATTACCTGAAATTCAGGAGGAAGGTGAAAGGATTATGTTACTTACCCAGTAAGCATCTATTCGTAGTGGGTAGTGCTGCAGATTCACATGCTATGCATACTTCTGCCATCTAGTGTTGAGCCCGGACTTTGCGAGTTGTTTTTCTCAAGGAAGCTTTATGATCAGCGTTGTGTCGTTTTTCCTCCCTCGAGGTATTGCGCATGTCGAACGCTTTGTTCTCAGAAAGTTTTTTTTGCCATAAAAGGCGTGAGAATATAGTCAGCTTAGTAAGCGTTTTCTGTTAGATGACATGCTACTTTGTAGGAATTTTGTCACCATCTAATACCTGCTTGGGGGGCTGGCGGGGTGTGAATGTGAATCTGCAGCACTGCACGCTACGGATAGATGTTTACAAGGTAAGTAACATAATCCATTCGTAGCATGTGTTGGCTGCAGATACACATGCTATGCATAGACTAACGCAGTACCCCTCCACGCGGTGGCTTTATGCATGAGATAGTGCAGTTGTTTGAAATAATGTTAGAAGGACTTTTTGTCCAACTAGAGCTTGTTGACTTGATTGAACATCCAGCCAATAATGTTTTGTTAAAGTGTGTGGGTTTATCCATGTTGCTGCTTTGCAAACATCATTGAGAGGGATATTTCCTTAAAAAAAAAAAGCCATGGTAGCTCCTTTTTGTTCTTGTTGAATGAGCCTTTAGCACATTTGGTAGTGTTATTTTGCATAACATATTTGGATGCATTTAACAATCCATTTTGCTATACCTGCTTTGGATATAGCGTTTCCTTTTGTTGGATTTGAAAAAGAGACAAAAAGATAGTTTATTTTTTTGAAGGGTTTATTATGTTCCACATTAAGTGCACTTTTAACATCTAATGTATGTAATGAACGTTCTGCAACAGTTTGTGGTTTTCGAAAGAAAACTGGCAACTCCAAGGTTTGGTTCAAATGAAATGGTGAAATAACCTTGGGTAAAAATTTCGGGTTAGTGCGTAAACGCACTCAGTCTGAGAAAACTTGGAAATAAGGTTTTTCAACTGTGAGGGCATGTTTTTTACTGACCCTTCTTATGGATGGTATTGCTACAAGGAAAGCCACTTTCCATGTCAAGAATTGCATTTGACAATCATGTAGAGGCTCAAATGGTGGGCCCATAAGCCGGGTTAGGACAATGTTTAGATTCCATGCTGGTATTGGAGGTGTACGTGGTGGAATGCCGCTTTTTTTTTAATCCTTCCATGAAGGCTCTCATTACAGGAACACAGAAAAGTGACTAGTGCTTCCTGTTTTGCAGATATGCTGCAATATCTGTTCAATGTATGCATTTAGAGGTGCGGTGTTTTGCTGCATTGCAAACTCTTGTTGAAGGTCTTCTTGCATCTTTTAGAATAGTCATACATTCTTAAGGTATATTGAGGTATCTAAATTCTATGACCTCAGGAGCCAGATCACAAGATTGAGCTGTTGAGTTGGGATGTCTCGCCCTGCCATTGCTGTGTGTTAGAAGATTTGGATAATTGGGTAGCTTCTTCTGCGGTTGTAAGGAGAGCTCCAATAGTGTTGTGTACCATGGTTGCCGAGCCCATGTGAGCGCGATCAGATTCAGAGTAATTGAAGTCTGTCTGAGTTTTCTGACCACAGAAGTTATTAGTGGGAGAGGAGAAAAAACATACGCAAATATCCCTGACCAGTTCATCCATAGAAAATTGCCCTTGGATTGTGGGTGTGGATGTCTGGATGCGAAGCTTTGGCATTTTGCGTTTTCCTTTGTTGCAAACATCTATTGTGGGTGTTCCTTTCCTTTGGAAGTATGTTTGTAGTAACATACTGTGCATCTCCCATTCATAAACCTGCTGGTGTGTTCTGCTGCGGAGGTCTGCCATTGTGTTCTCCTCTCCTGCTAAGTATTGTGCTAGTAGGTGGATGTTGTGATTGTTGGCCCATTTCCATATTTTTGGTGCTAAATGGGAAAATTGTATGAAATGGGTTCCCCCCGGTTTCTGTATGTAATACACTGCAGTCATTGTCTGTACGTAGAAGGACAGTCCTTCCTGCTATGTTTGTGAGAAAAGGTTTGAGAGCAAATGAAATGGCTAGTAGTTCTAACATGTTGATGTGTAACAACTGTTGTGGAGTTGTCCAGTGTCCCTGAACCACAATGTTCTTCATATGAGCCCCCCATCCCAGAGGTGTTGCATCAGCTGTGATTGTTATATGCAGTATTGGATCTTTGAAGGCTCTCCCTGATAAAATGTTTTGATTGTTCCACCATAATAGAGCCTGATAAACCTTGGGTGAAAACAACACTAGATCTTCCATGTTCTCTCCCGCTTGTGACCATTGAGATGCTAAACACTCCTGGAGGGGTCTCATGTGTAGGTAGCATGAGGCACCATTGCTATGCAAGATGCCATCATTCCTAATACTTTCATGATTGTTTTCACTGTTAAGTGATAATGTGGCTGAAAAAGATCCAGTTAGTTCTGGAGATTGAGAACTCTTTGGTGATTGGGGTAAGCGGTCGCCGAGATGGTATTGAGAATTGACCCCAGATAGGGTTGAATTTGGGATGGTTGGAGATGTGACTGTCACATTGATAGAGAAACCCAATTGATGCAGTAGATTTACTGCCTTTTGGGTGTCTGATAGACATTTTTATTTGTTTGGACTCTTGATCAGCCAATTGTCAAGATAGGGAAACACATGACTGTTTTCTCTGCTTATTTTTGCTGCTACTACTGCTAGACATTTTGTGAATACCCTTGGGGCTATTGTTACTCCAAAGGATAGTACTTTGAATTGATAATGACGTCCACTTATCACAAATCTCAGGTATTTTCGGTGTGCTGGATGAATTGGAATGTAGAAGTAAGCATCCTTCAGGTCTAATGCAGTCATGAAGTCGTCTTTTTGAAGTAGTGGCATTACATCTTGTAGAGTGCCCATTTGAACATGTTCTGACAGTATGTAGCCATTTAGTGCCCATAAATCCAGAATGGGTCTTAGGGTTCCATCTTTCTTTGGTATTAGAAAATAAACGGAGTACACTCCTGTGTTTTGGTACTTGTGTAGGACTATTTGGATAGCCCCCTTCAGTAGTAATGCCTTTATTTCTTTGAGCAGGTGTAGATGTTGTGGATTTAATACCTGCTTCTTTGGTGGAATATTTGGTGGTTGTTGAAGTAGTTCTAGGCAATACCCTTGTTTGACAATTTCTTATACCCATTGGTCTGATGTAATGTTCTGCCACAACAGATGTTATGTTATTGGTTATTTATAGAGCGCACGATCACCGGGTAGGTCTCTTGGCGCTAGGTAATGAAAAGTCGAGGATCCCTACTATTTATAAGCCTGTGTAAACAACCACGTCTTTAGAAGTTGCCTAAATTTGGTGTAGACAGATGCCTGCCTCATTTCCAATGGAAGTGTGTTCCAGATGCGAGGAGCTGCGATAGAGAACCTACGTCCTCCAATCCTGAGTTTCTTGTAGGTGGGGGTGACCAAGTAGTGAAGGTAGCTTGATCGTAGTTCTCTCGTCGGACAATATTTTACAATGCGAGCTTTCACAAAGCCCGGGCATCTCAAATGCAGCGCCTTGAACACCGTGCAGCATGCCTTAAATCTGCATCTCTGAGGCACCGGCAGCCAGTGGAGGTCCCTAGTCACCCGCGTGATAGAACCCCCTCTCTTGGAAGCTGAACTATCAGCCTAGCAGCCTGGTTTTGAATTAACTGAAGCTTGCCAAGAGGGATTTCGGGAGATCCAGATAGAGAGAGTTTGCGTAATCCAATCTGGACACAACCAGTGCCAAGATAACTTGCATCGAGGCCTCTCTCGTCAAGAATTTCCTAATCTTTTTATCCGGCAAAGTTGCAGGAAACAAGCTGAGGTCACTGCACTGACTTGCTGTTTACATGATAGATCCTCGTCGAGATGGAGGTGTTCTAGCCTTCCTCCGACAGGTGTTTTGTGGTCAGGGAGAAGTGTGAGCAAGTCATTTTATTGTGGGGGTAGAGGTGCCTTTCTTGGGTGTGCCTCTTCCTTTATTGTTTTTGTAGCCTCCACAATAGTAACCACTCCCCTGCTGATGGTATGGTTAACGCGGATAGGAAGAATTTTCTGTGGTAGAGGTTTTTGCAGCTCCTCAACCTTGGTACCTCCAATAGGGCTGTTTTGTGTTGAGGTCTGTAAAGCATCCATTGACTTAGCAGTGTTGGCGTCTTTTTTTATGTTTTCCAGTTGAGCGTCTACTGCTGAACCAAAAAGATGTTCTCCATTGAAAGGGTCATTTAAAATATGCTGTTGTACTTAGGGTTTGAACCCAGAAATGCGTAGCCACGCATGCTGTTTGAGCATAATAGATGTGTTTACGCCCCAAGCAGCAGTGTCTGCTCCATCTAAGGCACATTTGATGGTAGCGTTTGAAATAATTTTACCTTCATTAACCAGATCTTTTCCCTTTTTTCTGCATTCCTCTGGAAGATGTTGCCTGAGCTCCTGTATTTCATCCCTGGTTGCTCTGTTGTAACGTCAAAGCAGGCCCACAGAATTTGCAATCCTCCAATGATGTGGGTGACATGTGGCAACAATTTTTGCAGCTGCGTAAATCCTTTTGCTTTCCTTATCTGGAGGTGGTGTCTCTCCAGTGCCTTGTGCAGCTGCTCTATTCCTAGGAGTAATGACTACAAGGGAGTCTGCTGGGGAATGGCTTTTAATATAGATTGGGTCGTTTGGTGAGGGTTTATATTTTTTCTCAATGAGTGGCATTAGGACCCTTGATTTGACTGGGTCCTTAAACACCTCTAGAAACAAAGAATGGATCCAATCATAGGCAAATATTGGACAGTATGTTCTGTGCGTGACAGTGTTTCTATGAGAAAGTCACTTTCCTCTTCTGTTGAATGCACTGGGAGCTTATGATATTCAGCAGCTCTTTGCATGACGCTATGATAGGATTGTAAGAAAGTGCCCCTTTTTGCATGTTTGCCCCCCACGTTTTGCCTGATGTTGATGTTCTTTGACTAAGTGTGCCCTGGGTTCCTGCTATCCAGGTACCCAGGGCCAATGTTCTTTCCCTAAAACTGTACCTTTGCACCCACAATTGGCACCACCATGGCCACATCTAAGTCACTTGTAAAAGGTATCACGGGTACCAAGGGCCCTGTGACCAGGGAGGGCCTCTAAGGACTCCAGCACGCATTGTGCCACCCTTCGAGGCCCTGTACCTTAACACACACACTGCCCTTGCAGGCTGCGTGTTTTGGTGCAGAGAAAAGGGAAGATTCAACATGGCACACATGCCTGTGTATAACAAACTGTGGTAGAATGCACACCGCCATTTAATGTTCCTTCAAATGTGCTCAAGGCTAGTTTTTGGTGTGCCACCCTGGAACGTACTCCATCCATGCATGTTGTACATATCCTTGATAGTGCTGGAGCCTCGTCAGGTTCCCCAACCCAGGATGAACAGCCCAATGAATATAAAAACCATCGAGCCCGACTCAACCAAAGTTTTTCGATTTTCTCCGTCTTTATTCAAACAGTAATCCAAAGTAATCCTGAATCTTTGTCTTCAATCTTCAATTAGGTTCAGCAAGTGCCGTAACTGCTTTACTCCGAAAACACATGGCAGTGCATATTTACTCATATTTCAACCTGAAGAAATTTATCCCATTGCATTTCGGGCATTCAAATGCCCTTCAGGAGAACTACAATAAACGTAAATAAACACATGAGCACTGAATACACCCAATATTAACTAAAATTGAAACAATACTAAACTGCACACAAACTGTGTACTTCAAGCACGTGCTCCCTTTTTAATTACCTCACCATCCCAAGTGAAGAAATTACTTTTCAAATCACCCTTTAAGTCATTGTGCTGCCCTCTTTGCTCTCAACAAAAAAAGCTTTTCCTTAAAACCAACGTGACATGCATCAAGAAACCCAAGTGCCACAATACCAAAACCAAGACTTACACATAAAAAGAATTCAAAATACCACATACCTCCACCAATAAAATACACTCAGCGTATCTAGCTGTGCATGCGTGCTCCACTCATACCACCACTAGTGTCTGACATACGTGAGGGGGAAGCTTCAAAGGCTTGCCGCATTTGTGAGCTGACCCAGCCATTTGCTGCTTCCAGCAACTGGCCCGCACTGGTTCTAACCCCCACCTTGGGAGGGAGAATCGGCAGGAAAACCGAGATAGGAGGAGAGGTGTGCCCACCTTTGCCAAACCCACCCCTCAGGTGGGGGAGGCGAGGCGAAGCACAACTCCCAGTCCCAGTCTTCTTTAAGATGGGGGGACACAGCCAACCAGAGTGAGGCTTATGCCCCCCACTGGAGGATGGCATAATAGGGGGTGTACCTACCTGAAACAGCCCTAAATTTAGTATTTAGGGGAAGTAGAAGTACCAGCCTGTCCCGACATTGACCTGCTTCAGCAGAATCCCGGCGAGTCCTGCAGCCCCCCAGAACCTGGGGGACCTGCCCTGCCGTCCCTACAAAGACTTTGTCTCCAGTGAGCACAGGACTTGCTCAAGAACCAGACTCTGGCTCCGGCCGAATCTGCGAGTCTGCACCACTCTGCACCAGACGCCCACGTCCCGAGTTAGAGTTGCCCAACCCCACGAGGAGGTTCCACCCAGCGATCCTGATTTTCGCCCTGGTGAGCCCTGACCTACCTCAGGCCTCCAGTCGCATGCATCCTCTATCTGGAGGGTCCCCCCCGACTGCGACCGGAGCTGGTAAGGAAAACCTAATGCCTCAAGACAACCCTGCACCCAACGCCCCACGGCCTTGGGTGGCCCAACCGAAGGTGTCTAGGCAACCCCCAGCTTCCAACTTACCTCTCCAACCAGTGGTTGCCTCCTGGAAGCCTCCTTGCTCGAACCTGCAGTGTTTGTTCCAACCAGAGATCTCCCATTTAAAACAGGGCAACCAACACCGATCCTGCATCCGGCCGCTCCTGTGCCACTGTGGGCGCACTTTGTGTGCTAACTTGGATCCCCCTTTGCCCTGAGCGGAACCCTAGAAGCTTTGCTCCCTCAACTTTTGGCCTGCCCGAGAGCAGCCACCAACAGACAGCCCCCTTGCCCCATAGGCTAACATTGGGCCTCAGCACTGTGCACCCGGCCGCCCTAGTGCCGCTGAGGGTGCTTTTTGAGTGCATCCTTGACCCTTAACCCCAGAAACTCAACCCTAAAGACCGTTCACTTACCTGCAAACCGATAACCTCCTTTGTCTCCATAGGATTGCATTGACTGTTTTCCTCTGAAAAACTTCTAAGTGTTGAGGGTGTTTGTATGGAAACATAAGAAACTGGTTTTATTATAACTGTTTTACTTACCTTTTATATAGGAAATGTCCCAGTGTGATATCTAGGCATATCACACTGAGTAGAAAAAGTAATCTAAGAAGTACTCTAAAGAGTAATCAAACATGATCCAAAAGTATTTTTCAACTGTATCTGAATATTTTACAAACCTGTGACAAAAGTCATTTTCATCCAGCTTGCCTGTTGATCAATCTGTCTTGAAAAGTACAATTCTATTTACCTGTACCAAGTCCTGCTTGGTTCTAAAAATAAAATACAACTAAATAAATTTTTACTACAAATAATTGGTCTGAGTTCAGTCTTTGAGTGTGTGACATTTCTTGCCTGAGTGTATACAATAAATGCTTAACACTACCCTCTGATAAAGCCTTACTGCTCGCCCACTCTACCACAAATAGAGAGAAAGGTATTATCTACTTTTACCTCTGTAAGCCTTTGGGGATCTACTAGACTCTGTGCACACTACACCTTACTTTGGCATCGTATATACAGAGCCAGCTTCCTACAGGGATGAAGTGTCATCAGGGGGAAGAATACTTTGTAGGCACTGGTGGTTCCATATGTGAATCTGGTAGAACCACATCAGTCTTCCCCTGGATCAGGTGTGTCATCTGTATGTTGTGTGCCCTGGGAATCAGTGTCCTGTATTTCTCCCTCTTCTTCTCCTTGAGGAGAGTTTGAGGTGAAGCAAGTACACTAAAAATTATAGGACTAGTGGCCCTAGTTTCTTGTGGTACAATGTTTTGTGGAGGTTGAGGAAGTTGTTCTTCTGCCTTTCTCTCTGCAGCCTATATTCTTTTTCCTACATAAAATGTTGCAGTCCCTCAAATACTACCCCTTAATCTTGAGTGGGTTTAGTACTTTGAGTCTTCTGTTTCTTGTGTGCTGATGACATGCTTTTAAAAACAGTTTGAGGGATTTTCTTCTGTTTAGAAGAGTGTCTGTGGTGTTTCTCAGGACTCGGTTCCTAACTTTTCCCATTTGTTCCACTCGATTCCGAAGATTTTTTTCGGCTCCAAAGTATAATTCTTGGAACTCTTTAGTGCCGATATTTTTGTCGGTTCCGAGAGATGCCTTGGTGTCGACAGCTTGGTCAGCGCCAATGCACTCTTCGGTGCTGTCAACATTTCGGAAACGTCCCTTTGTTGTTGCCTGGCCACCTGATCTGGATCGAGAATATTCCCGTCCTTTCTCGGTTCTGAGGCTTGGTCACGGTGTTGGCCTGAACCCGAAGGGTATGGCGCACTATGGCACGGTATTGGTGGTAGTGAGTGAATTATCTTCTTTGCATGGAGGGGTAGTAGTACTCTCAGTACGTGGTGTCGTCTTGGTCCTCGGTCCCGAGCCTGTTATCAGCGCCAGTGAATTGGGCTGCACCGGAGCTTGTTCTTTCCCAGAAGATATCTCAGACGCAGTGTAGTGTGGGCTGGCTATGATCATACCCCCCTGTCGGAGCGCTGGACTCGCTGTCGTGGCTGAACTCTGCCTCGGCTGCGTGTTCCATAGTGTGTGCGAGGTGTCGATCTCGTAGTGTCCGTAGAGCCTTTTTATAACAATGCGCAATCGGCACACTGTCCTTCCTTGTGCTCCGGAGAGAGGCAAAAGTAACAAACGTCGTGTGTGTCCGAGTGTGCATACTTGGCTAGGCACCAAGGGCACCGTCTGAAAAGTTCTTGTTCGTCTCAATCACCCAGAGACGATCATACTCGTTGGTTGACTAAGTTCGGATTCCGGGAACCCCTTTCCTGGAGTAGAAGTCGATTCCGATTGCTATTGTTTTCCCGCATGCCGTGTGGCGTCGAATTCTGAACAGTTTTGATGTAGTCTGTATGAACCCGATAGCGGGAAAAAACTTTGAGGAACAAAGCATTCGACTTGCGCAATATCTCGAGGGGGAGGGGAAAAGACGCACAACACAGATGGTACAGCTTCCTCAAAGAAAAGAAACTTGCCACGTCCCGGTCCAACACTAGATGGCAGAAGTATGCATAGCATGTGTATCCGCAGCCAGCACATTCTACAAATACCTGGTTTTCTCTATCAGACTCTACTGGAAACAGACCATTTTTACTCTGGTTCTCCTCCAGCAAGATAGGAACCATATAGAATTATGTACAATAGAACTAAAAATCATCCAACACTCACAAACACCCTCAAAAGTCCGGAAGAGACTGCAACTCAGCTCTGTGGTGCTAACTGTAGGTACTTGGTGGGCTAGTTGGGCCCCAGGGACCCTCAGGATTCAAGGGGACTTAATCCCGCAACTTAAAACGCGCCACGGGGCGCGTTTGCACACATGTCACCTCAGGCCCCCCCTCCCATCACCACTGTGCAAACGCGCCCGTAGCGCGTTTTAAGAGGTAGTTTTAATCCCCTGCCCTATTATGTACTAGGGACTTACAGAGGAGGTCATGCTAATCACAGGGGTACCCCAACGCATAGTGTTCCCTAGTGTATGTAGGTGTTTTCACTGTATTCTAAGTGTCTTTTAGCATAGCACTGGCTCTGGTTAGTCAGTTACCACCAGTACCCGTCTGAAAAAGTTGTGGGCACAGGATGATTTTGTAACAAGGCCTCTTTCTGCTCCTCTGTTGGTTCTTTCTGCACATTTTTTGCTTCTTCCTGCACTTTTCTTCGTCTTTGTGGACTTCTGTTGCTTCTCTCTGCATTTCTTTTGCTTCTTTCTGTGCGTTTTTCTTCTTTCTTCACATGCCCTACCTCTGTAGGCATAGTTCGAAACTAGCATTTAAAAACCTTTGAAATTCACTTAAAAACCATAGGTTTCAGGCACGTTATAGTTAGAAATTAGCATTTAAAAAACCTTTGAAATTCACTGAAAAAACAAATAGTTTCTTACCCGTCGGTGTAGTTTTGCAGCTTGAAGACTTTCTGGATTCACTATGCTGAACATTATTCCGCCATCTCGTGGTTGGGTCCGGATTCGTAGTCTTTTCTTTCTTTTTTTTTGTTGGCCCAGGTGGGCGGCGACGCCCCCACCATTTGGTGTCCTCGGTGACGTCGTCGCGCTTCCTGCGGAAGCTCCCACCTTTGGTCGCCATCTTTGGATTATTTTTTCTTTTCCTCATTGTTTTGTTGTCTGTCTTTTTCTTTTATCTTTCTATTTTTGTTTTGATCCCTCTAAACTCTGTATGGAGTCTAGTTTTACCCTTAACCTCCTATGTTATCTTCCTGGCGGAGGCGGGTGGGATCGCTAGTGAATCCAGAAAGTCTTCTAGCTGCAAAACTACACCGACAGGTAAGAAACTACTCGTTTTGCAGCGTGAATCTTTCTGGATTCACTATGTTGTGCATAGACTTTGTAGCGGTTTTCTGTTATTGCGGTGGTTGGGTGGAAGATGAGCGTTGGTTGCTGAAAATGTGTTGTAAGACCTTCTGTCCTACTTGTGCCTCTTTGTTCATCTGGATATCAACACAGTAGTGTTTGGTGAACGTGTGCACGGAAGACCATGTTGCCGCTTGGCAAATGTCTTGTATAGGTGTGTTCGCTAGGAACGCAACCGTTGCTCCCTTCTTCCTTGTTGAGTGAGCCTGGGCGGCTCCTTGTAATTCTTGTCCTGCCTGCTTGTGGCAGAGTTGTATTGCTTGTGCAATCCATCGTGCTATGGTATTTTTTGTTACTGGTCGTCCCAAGAAACTGCTTGCGAAGGAAACGAAGAGTTGTTTTGTTTTCCTGCATTCCTTCGTCCTTTCTATGTAGTGCAACACTGCCCTTCTGGCGTCTAGCGTGTGTAGCGCCTTTTCTGTGGGCGTTGATGGTTTCTGGAAGAAACTTGGTATCTGTATTGTGTGGTTAATATGGAACCGCGACACCACCTTTGGCAGGAAGTGTGGGTCCGTTCTCATGACAATTCTGTCCTTGTGTATTTGCAAGTAGGGCTCTTGTAGTGTAAGAGCCTGCAGTTCACTGACCCTTCGCAGTGACGCGATAGCCACCAAGAATGCTGTCTTTAGTGTGAGCATGTGCAGTGTGGTCTTGTGTATGGGCTCAAATGGTGATTTCATCAACTGTGTTAGCACCGTGTTGAGGTTCCAACTTGGGGCTGGCATCCTTTTTGGGGGGGCTATTCTTTTAGCTCCCTCCAGGAAACTTTTGACCACCTGTGAGGTGAAGAAACTTTTCCCCGCTTCTCCCCTGGTGTAGGCCACTATGGCTGCTAAGTGAACCCTTAGTGACGAGTAGCTTAGCCCGCTGTGTAGTAGGTGCGTTAAGTATTGTAGTACCGTTGATTCTTTTGTGACCTTTCGTTGCAGTCCCTCTTTAATGCACCATTGCGAGAACCTTTTCCACTTTGCAATGTAGCATTTTCTTGTAGTGGGTCTCCTTGCTTCTCTGAGTACCGCCATGGTGCTTGGTGGTAACTTGAGGTGTGCGAATTCTAGGTCCTCAGGAGCCATGCTGCTAGGCTGAGGCTCTCTGGTTCTGGGTGGAGCACTTTTCCTTCTTGCATTGTTAGGAGGTCTTTCCTTCTGCTGAACCTGTGCGCTGGTTCCTGTGCCATTTCCATTATTTGTGAGAACCATGATTGTCTGGCCCACTGAGGTGCCACCAGTATGAGTGTCATGCTGCTGCTCCTGCATTTGCTGAGTACCTTGTGCAACAGTGGTATCGGGGGAAAAGCGTATGCAAATTCGTTCGACCAACTTATCCATAGCGCATTCCCTAGGGACCTTTGGTCTGGTTGTCTGGATGCGTAATGTTGGCATTTTGCATTCTGGAGTGTTGCAAACAGGTCTATCCGTGGTGTACCCCACTTTTGGAACAGCCGCTGCACCTCCTGTTGGTTGAGTTCCCATTCGTGGGACGCAGACGTCTGCCTGCTGAGTCGGTCTGCTTCTACATGGTCTATTCCTGGAAGGTGTATTGCCAGTAGGTCTATCCTTAGAGGGATGGCCCATCTCCAAATCTCTTGTGCCAGGCTTGATAGCGGTGCTGTGTTCCACCTTGCTTGTTGATGTAGAACATGGTGGTTGTGTTGTCTGTTTGTATCAGCACTCGCTGTCCGTAAAGCTGCTTCTGAAAGGCTTTTAAGGCTAGGAACACAGTTTTTAGTTCTAGGTAGTTGATGTGTTTCACTGCATCTTGTTGTGACCACAGCCCCCTGACGCGGAGTCTGTCCATGTGCGCGCCCCAGCCCTGCTGTGAGGCGTCTGTTGTGATGGTCACTGTTGGAGTTGGCTGTGTGAATGGCTTCCCTTGTGATATGTTCTCTTCCTTCCACCACACTATTTCTTGCTGCACTGCGTGTGTGACAACCACTAGATCTTCCCAACTCCCTGTCGCTTGTGACCACTGCTGCTGTATCAATTCTTGGAACTGTCTCATGTGCAGCCTGATATGTGGGACTAGGTGGATGCATGATGCCATCATTCCCATTAGTCTGCTCACCGTCCTCAATGTCAGAACTTGCCCCTTCTGGTAATGACGTGTTTCCCTCAGGAGCGTTATAGTCCCCTTGTCGCTGGGGAACACCTTGGACTGTGTGCTGTCGATTTGTGCTCCTAAGAATATTTTGATCTGCTGAGGTTCTGTTGACGATTTCTCCCAATGTATTGAGAAACCTAGTCTGGACAGTGTTTGTATGACTTGTTTGATGTGATCCTTGCAGTGTTTGTATGATCCTGCTTTCACAAGCCAGTCGTCGAGGTAGGGGTATACATGTATGCCCTTTCTCCGTAGGTGCGCTGCCGCTGCTGCAAGGCATTTTGTGAAAACCCTTGGTGCGGACTTGAGCCCGAAGGCTAGCACTGTGAACTGGTAGTGATTGTGGCCAATTACGCATCTTAGTAGACGTTTGTGTTGGACGGGTATGTGTAGATATGCGTCCTTCATGTCTATGGTCGCCATGTAATCCCCTTCTTGGATTTGGGGTATTACTTCCTGAAGTGACGTCATTTTGAATTTTTGAGTTTTTACAAACTTGTTGAGGAATCGGAGGTCCAGTATTGGCCTTAGTGTTTCGTCTACCTTTGGCACTAGGAAGTACGTTGAGTAGACTCCCCTGTTCCTTTCGTTTATTGGAACTGGTTCTATTGCTCTTTTTTGTAGCAGCTCCTCTGCTTCTAGACGTAGGAGGGCGAGCTCCTTTGCGGGAATTGCCCGGTGTCTTGGTTTTTTGCTCGGGGGGTTTCTTTGGAGTTCTATGCAGTATCCGTGCTGTATGATGTTTAGTATCCATTTGTCCGTGGTAATCTCCCTCCATTGTGTGAGGAAGTTTCCTATTCTGCCCCCCACCGGGGTTGTATGCTCAGTGGTTATATGTTATATGTTTGCTGTGTGTGTTTCTTCTTTTGTCCTTTTGTTGACTTCTCCTCTCCCTTGGTGTTAAAAGGGGAGGGTTTGGTTTGTTTGTGGAGTCACTTTGAGGTGGGCTGCTGACCCCCTCTTCGGGGTTGTCCCCGTCCGTACCCGCGTCCTCGAAAGGACCGTCCTCTGGGTTGATATTGCCAGTTTTGCTGCTGTTGTCCCTGTTGGCTCTGGCCTTGGTTGTTCCCCTGGTATCCTTGTTGGGGAGATTGGTGGGAAGTGGCGGGTGCATTGCCCCCTCTACCATTGGGCCGCCTTGAGGGTGTTCCTCTTCTCATCCCTCTGAATTGCAGTGCTCCCATGGACCTCGCAGTTTCATTGTCTTTCTTGAGCTGCGTTAACTTCTCGTCCACTGGGGCTCCAAACAGTTTCTGGCCGTCGAATGGCGTATTCAGGATGTTGCTTTGTACCTCAGGTTTGAAACCTGAGATCCTGAGCCATGCGTGTCTCCTTTCGGTCACCCCTATCATCATTTGCCTGCCGGAGTTCTCTGCTGCGTCCAAGGCTGATTTTAGGCAAGTGTTTGCCATAGCCTTGCCCTCTTCCACCAGGTGATTAGCCCTTTGTTGGTGTTGTTGTGGTAGGTGTGTTATGAGCTGGCTCATCTCATCCCAATGCTGGTATGCATGCCTGCTGATGAGGGCGTTGGAGTTGGCGATGCGCCAGTGTATGGCTGCGTTCCTCTCCACCTTTCTTCCTGTGAGGTCCATTCGTTTGCTCTCCTTGTCTGGAGGTGGACCTGTGTTAGTGGGCACATTTGCCCTTTTCCTTGCCGTTGCAGTGATAATGGAGTCTGCTGGCACTGACCCTTGTATGTACGCAGGGTCTTTAGAGGAGTGCTTGTATTTCTTTTCGCTCCTTGGTGTAACCGCCTTGCAGACTGCCGGTTCTTTGAAGGCCTCCCTTCCCTGGTCCAGGACGCTAGGGAGCATGGGTAGGAACTGGGATGTTGTTTGTTGAGGAAGTAGGGTTTCCAAAAGGAAACATGCCTTTGCCTTCTCCTCTTGCATTTCGACGCCATACGTTGCTGCAGCCCTTTGGACGACCACATTGTAGGCTCCAATGTCGTCTGGCGGCGAAGGCCTCGAGGGATAAGAGTCTACCCCTTCTTCTGGTGATTCTGCGTCGAGGTCTTGCCAGTCTAGGTCTTGTTCTTCTGAGGGCGCCGAGTCCCGGTAAGACTAACTCTTCTTCGCCTTCGGCTTCGAGGTAGTAGTCTTCTTCGCCCTGTTCGTCGAGCGGTTTGGGGGTTTTAGGGGGCTCGATGTCCTCGTTTTCGTCCTCCGCGAGTGTTTCGCGGAATGGCGTATTGCTTCATTTTTTCGTCGAAGTCTTTTTTCCTTTGCAGGATGCTCGCCATCTCTGCATCGAGCCTTCTCTTCTTCTTCTCCATCTCGTGGACCCTTTCGGCGTCGACGGATGAAGCGCCCCTCTTCGCGGTCTCGGACGTCGAGGTTGACGCCGGGCCTTCCTTTCTGGGTGTCGAGGCTTCCTTTTCGGAGGTTACCTTCGACGCCCTTGGTTTTTCGGAGGGTTTTGCCGATTGGGAGTCCTTCACGAAGGATCCGCTCGGTTGTTTGTCCTTGGTTGCTGTTGCTTTCGTCGAGTGTTTCGGCGGCAACGCTCCCTTCGAGGACTTGGCTTCACTTCTGAGAGTGTCGCTCGGGGCCTTAGCTTCACTCCTTCGAGCGTCGCTTGGGTGCTTCGGGGTCGACGTCTCCCTTACCTCCTTCGAAGTTTTCTTGTGGACCTCGACGACTGAGCAGTCCTCCGGTCCCTCTGCGATGTTGTCTTCCTCTCCACTCGAGAGGCCCAGGTCTCGGAGCGATGGAGGTGCTCCCTGGCCCTGCATGCTGTGTTTCGCCCTTCTTTGCCTCTCTCTCACCCGGATGGTTTCGGGGTGAACGCCGAACACGCGTTGCAGTCGTCGCTGATGTGTTCGAGCGGCAAGCAGATGTTGCAGACTAGGTGCTGGTCCTTCTGGGCGTACTTGTGGTGACAATTTTGGCAAAACTTGAACGGTGTCTTGTCCATACCCGCGCTCAGGGGGCCCCCTGTGAGCGCATTCTCTGTAGGCGTCGAGAGTTTGGTCGTGGACCTTCTACCTTGTAGTCCTTCTCGTCGCCTCCTGTACTCGTCTCCTCGTCCGGTGTCCTCCGGAAACGATCTTTTCGTGAATATTTCGACCTCGAGATTCTTCGTCCAACTTTCTGGAACTTCTCGTCGACGATCCAGACCCCACGGAGGAAAAAAGAATCTGAAGATGGCGACCAAAGGTGGGAGCTTCCGCAGGAAGCGCGACGACTTCACCGAGGACACCAAATGGTGGGGGCGTCGCCGCCCACCTGGGCTAACAACAAAAAAAAAAAGAAAGAAAGAAAAGACTACGAATCCGGACCCAACCACGAGATGGCGGAATAATGCACAGCATAGTGAATCCAGAAAGATTCACGCTGCAAAACCATAGGTTTCAGACACGTTATAGTTAGAAATTAGCATTTAAAAAACCTTTGAAATTCACTGAAAAAACCATAGGTTTTAGGGACAGTTATAGTTAGTTGGACATTTCACCCGTACAAAACCATAGAAATTCCTCCATTATAGTTAGTTCAGCTAACTATAACTCGCGCCCCTGCAATGCACTGCTGATGACGTCACATATTACATCACTCATGACATGGTCAGTGACATCACTGATGACATCATCCAGTGACTGTTTCTGTAAAGTTTAAATATGTTTAATATATATAGGGCAAGGCGTATTGAAGAATGAGTGGGTGTATAAGTGTCTGAATGGATGATTTAGTACGTGCGTGACTGACTCTACAAGTGAGTGATTACACGTATCTTACTGAATGCTTGGGTTAGTGACTAAACTGTGTGAATGTCTGTATCCGTCTGTCTGTTGGTGTGTAAGTGGATGCATGGATTTGCGAATAGCTACATGAGTGTCTATATGGGTTATTGATTGGTTCTCTGAGTATCTGTATGGGTGCTGAGTGTTTGTGTGGGTGGGGTGTGTGACTCTGTACATAGATGTGTGAGTGGGTGATTCACTGGGTGCATGATTTCAAGAGTGCATCTGTGATGGACTGCTTGGGTGGGTGAGTGTGTGTATGGGTGGGTTAGTGAGTGAATGTATATCTCAGTGGTACATGTGCGAGTAACTACATATGTAAAGGCAGTATATATGTGTGTTAGAGTATTTAAATGGCTATAAGTGAGTGTGTGATTGTGAGAGTGGCTGTATGGATGCGTGTGTGCTTGTATCAGTTATTGTATAAGAGCGTAAGAATGTGCTAGTATTTGTATGAGTAAGTGAGCTGGTGTGTGTATAACTGTATAGGTGAGTAAATGGGTGTGTGATTAATTTTTTGCATGACTAGGTGTGTGAGTACCTCTATGGATGAGTGGCGGTGTGTGAGTGTTTATATAGGTGTATGAGTGCATATGATAGTCCTGTACTGAGTGACTAAGTATGAGTGACTGTACGGGTGAGTGAGTAGATGTGTGTGTGTAGACCTAAGAATCAGTGAGTGGGTATGTAGTTATTGGTATTGGAGTGTGTATGGTTTTGAGAATGGCAGTCTGTAATTTAGAGTGGGTGTATCAAAAGTTATATTAGGGTGTGAGAAGATGCATGAAATTATCACATGGATGATGTCATCAGTGATGTCATTTGAGATGTCATCAGTGAGGTCATCAGTGATGTCACTGACCATGTCAAGAGTGATGTAATATGTGACGTCATCAGCAGTGCATTGCGGGGCGCGAGTTATAGTTAGCTGAACTAACTATAACGGGGGAATTTCTATGGTTTTGTACGAGTGAAATGTCCAACTAACTATAACTGTCCCTAAAACCTATGGTTTTTTCAGTGAATATATATATATATATATATATATATATATATACATACATACATACATACATACATATACACATACATACATACAGACGTGTCTGTATATTTGTAATGAACTGCAATGTCTTGTACACCAAGGTCCAATTATGCCCATACAATACAGCCCAAAGGTGAGTTTCTGTGATGGGGAAGTGAAAATGCTGAGCATTGTAAGGGGTTAAGCAAAGGTTTAACAGGCATGGGGGGGCATGGCTAGCTGCCTAAGATGGCGGACATGGTTCGCTGAGGCTCCGGACCCCGGTGGGAATAATCCTACAATATCGCCGGCATAGAACTATTTTTCGACGATCTCATCGCAGTCCTGCTGCCGCTGAATGCCTAGGATGAGGGTCTGCTAACTTTGCCTCAATTAGAGCTGCGATTCTGCTGGTGAGCCGCGCCTGCCGGGAGCTGCAGACGCTGCGGCCTGCCCGCCCCGGCGCCCTCGTCGCAGCTACGCCACGCCCACGCCATCCCTGGCGGTTCTGGACCCCTGTGACCCACACCGAACCTAGCAGCGGTCTCCGGCTGGCTGCTGAAGTATACTGCAGCCGGAGATAAGAAACGGAGGAGTGCAAGTGCGATCCAATGACGCAGGGGACGTCTGGCGGCCTACGGGGACGAGGGCTGCTGGCTCCCGATGGACACGGGCGCTCTGCGCCAAATGCTGACCCTTAAGGGTGCCTTTCCCCTATGCCGCTATGGCCTGCAGCGTGAAGGGCCTCCCACCTTTGCCTATCGATATACCTTCCCTTCGCTTGGACTGCGGCGATATTTCCTTGACGTGGGCCTCCTGATTCCCCAGGTCGACGTGGCGTTGCTGCTGGTGAACTGCGCGTGAGGAGAGGTACATTCGCTCTGGCCTGCCTGCCCCTGGGATCAGCGGCGCCGCTGCACCACGGTCCTGCCTACCTCCGGCGGCGCGGGCTCCCTGCGGCCATAGCTGAACCCTGCGGCTGATTCCGCCCGGCCTGCAAGGGGTTTGACGACATCGGTACAACGGCGTGGTGGAAGGAGGCCATGCCTGGGGACGGCGGGAGACTTTGAGCGGCATATACAGATCTGGACCCCAGTCCTCTGGTGAGTGCAGGCGATTTCGCTGATTGCTGGGCCTCGTGGGTCTCCCCCCCATGCATGGCTGAATCGTGCGGTGCAGAATACATGGCAGATTCGCCTCTCAACTAACTGGTCCCTTACCTGGCCTGGTGTGAATGAGGTCCCAAGTACATCACAGACTTGTTGGACTGGCGTGTGGGCCTGTTTCTCCAGCGGCGGGGGAGCAGTATCAGCAACCTACTCAGTGGATCGCAGGGGCTAGACTGACAATTACCCTCCTAATATACTGAATTGGGTTGCCATCATCCCCGTCAGAATACTAACTACTCAGGCAGGATTGCCGGTGTCCTTGTCTCCCTGAGTGGAAGGCTATGTACTTATTGCAGCAGTGTTTCAGTAGGACCACAATCTCGAGCCCGTAGCGCCTTGGATAGCACCCCCCCTGTTCGACGCACAGATCGCATAGTGCGCGCCCAGCTAGAGATCATAGGTGCAATGGGGAGACTCAAGGGGAAAACTCTAGATAATAACCCAGTTGCAGGGGGTGCATTAGGCGAACTTGAAATTGCCTCCAGACCTTTATCGCCGGGCTCTTCTTCCTCCAGGCCCCCCAAGATCCCCTCTGATAAACTCGACCTGATTCTACAGGAAGTCAGAGATTCCCGCAAAGTAATAGAGCAGCAGATTGGGACTCTTACCACTGGCTTCACACTCCTGCGGGCGGATCACGCGAAACTCGCTGACACAGTACACGCACAAGAGAAAACCTTGAACAGTGTGGAACCCCAAATAGCGGAACACACCTAACATATACAACACTTACAGCAACAGGTTAATGGGCTGCAGGACAGAATTGAAGATGCCGAAGGCAGGAACCGCCGGAATAATATCCGCGTCATAGGTCTTCTGGAGCGCTGCGAAGATTCCAAAGCTGCCGACTTTATGGAAACCTGGTTCCGTGAACATGTAGCTCAGGAGGGTCTGTCGCCATACTTCTGTGTGGAAAGGGCCCATCGGATTCCTACATGAGCGCCGAAAGCCGAAACACCTCCGCGACCCTTAATTGTTAAGATCCTGAACTACAGGGACCGCGACGTGCTGTTGCAAAAAGCGAGAGAACAAACACAGATCCAATTTGAGAACCATCGAATCTCGCTCTATCCGGATTATACAGTGATGGTGCAACGCCAACGTTCTTCCTTTCAAGCGGTGAAGATAAAACTGCATGCTGCTCAGCTTAAATATGCGCTACTGTTTCCGGCTCGATTAAAAATTATTCATGAACAGAAAACGTACTTTTTCAACAGCCCGAACGACGCGGAGGAATGGCTGGAAGTAATGAACATAGAATCGAGCTCCGGTATGTCATCCGGCTCAGTGCGCCACAGCCCTGCAAAAACTCAAACTCAAGGCCGCGGCCCTCGCCGCACCACCAAGGGAGTACACAGATCCGCCGCCTCGGGTCCCACCCAGGAACAGATGATGAATAGCAAGTCTGAGGCGCTGGCAATAGCTAACTCCTTTCGTGATGATAACCCTAAGATTGTGACCGTCTCTTCAGAGGACAGCACCATCCAATCGGATTCCGACCATAGCATCACCTTGTTCCCCTCGGTGACACCTCAGACTGCTGATGATTTGGTGGGGTGACCGACACATAATGCTCGATAACTCCAACCACCACTGTAATGGGGGCATAGCTGCCCTATTGTGAGGCCAACAGGTCTACATGTATCCTTTTCATATGTACCACTCATCAAATCATACATGTCATTGAATGCTAGCTACTTATTTGTTAAGTACATGGTTCTCTATCTACCTGTATTCGGTATTATAATTGTACCTGTTGCCCGCACAGTCTGACATTGTTTTCCCTTTCAGGCTTAGTTGACTTGTCAATAATGTATCCCTATTCAGTATGCCCGCCTTAAAGGCGATTAGCTATGCTAGGCGAAAATACTCTTATCTTCTCCCCCCGGGTCCCGTTGAGCTTCTAGAACCTATGTAACTACACAAGCAGCATGATGGACGGTGGCGACGACCCCCCACACAGCGAACGCACTGTTTTATACTACTTGTATGTTTATGTTATTTGTTTGGCCCAGCACAGTTCCATAGCTGAGCCGAGTATTATCAGTTTGAAAGGGGAGGGGTACTCCTGGCCTATGATAGTTACCTGGCTCCGAGTTAGGGGGAGCACCGCTTACATTAATATATCATGTCGTGCTACTCTACAACTTTAGGCTTATATAACTTGCTGACCTGGAATGTGCGGGGACTTGGCGCCGTGCATAAAAGACATCAAATCCATGCCCACCTCCTTAGGCGTAAAGCGCAAATAGTATTTCTTCAAGAATCGCACCTCACTGATTGAGGCTTTGAAAGTCCGTAAGAAATGGAGGGGCCAAATTTTTTCTACTAACTATTCGGCTTTTGCACAAGGAGCGTCTATATGGATCAGTCACGGTGTCCCATTTACAGAAATAGACCGACGCATCAATGAACAGGGTAGATACATATTGCTGAAGGGTACCCTCGATGGTCTGCCTGTGGTTTTGGGTAGCATATACGCCGCGAATTTTGACCAGGATACGTTTTTTAATAAATTAGGCACTGCTCCGACTGGGTGGGACACATATCCCTGGATACTGGGTGGGGATTGCAATACTGTCATGGACGTGGAATTGGATAGGTCACACCCACCGTTACATGGCGCTGGCGCCAACAAACAAGCTGAGTCCCTGAGAACATGGACATCTGGATGGGGTCTGAGTGATGTTTGACGAATGCTACACCCTACACATAGGGAATATTCATTTTATTCACCAGTGCACCAGCTTCACACTAGGATTGATAGGTTTCTATGCTCTCTTACTATTGCTACCCAGATTCACCATTCCACGTATCTAGCCAAGACCTTCTCTGACCACAACCCTTTAGAGATCACACTTACATGGGGCAGGGTGCCAACCCCGGTCCCCACTTGGAAACTTTGGCCTCAATTGCTGGAAGGCGCCCCCTTTCGCACCGCGCTATCCACAACCATTACAAATTACTTCTCAGAGAACTGGAATACAGCTTCTTCTAATTTAATAGAATGGGATGCACTCAAGGTAGTTGTACGGGGCGCTGCAATTGGGTCCACGGTAGGCACTAGGCAAGAGATACATAAAAATCTTCATAGAATAGAAGGTCTAATGTCCGACCTGGAGCAAACAGCAGCGAATGACCCAGGCAAATAGGCTCCCCTGCGAGACGCACGCATACAGCATGCTGAGCTCCTCGAAACGCTCCGGGTCATTGACTACAGGGCATTCACACAACTGAAGCATACCGAGGCCGATAAGTCTGGTACATTACAGGCCCGGATATTGAGAGACAGCCCAATGCCCCCCATTGTCACCCTCATTAATTTGCCAAACAGGGGCGCGATTCACACTCAACGTGAAATAAATTATGCCTTTTGTAACTACTACAGTGACCTCTACAACGAACCCGCACCTATTGATGACACTTTAGTGGATAATTTTCTCGACGGCTTAACATACCCACATCTCACGGCGGATGATCAGGAGGCGCTTTCAGGCCCCATCACTAGACTCGAAATACGGGCTGCCATTAAAGGTCTATCGCGAAATAAGGCTCCGGGCCTTGACGGCCTGCCAGTAGAATTCTTTGACTCTTACTCAGACGCCCTCGTTCCTAAATTAGAGGACTTATACAAGACAGCCTTAGACTCAGGCCATCTACCACATTCCAACATGCAGGTGCTAGTCAATTCACTCCCCAAACCGGGACGAGCCGGCACTGATTTATCTAGTTACTGACCCTTGTCTCTACTGGCAACAGAATACAAGATACTAAGCAAGATCCTAGCTAACCGACTCTTGCCACACTTAAATACCCTAATACATAAAGACCAATGTGGGTTCCTCCCCGCACGCAGCACGTCCCTAAATATCAGACGCCTACACCACATTATGCTGGCTACCCCAGAGGTCTATGTCAACGCCGGCTGCATAGCGTTAGACCTACGCCAAGCTTTCGTCTCCATTACATGGGGATACATGTTTGCGGCTCTACGTCGCTTCGGTCTTCCTCCTGAATATCTTAACTGGGTGCGTTTATTGTATACTGGCCCCACTGCTAGAGCCCGCACGGGCAGTCATATTTCGCGGGAATATACCGTACACAGAGGCACCCGACAGGGATGCCCCCTTTCCCCTCTGTTATTTGTTCTTGCCATAGAGCCACTAGCAATAGCGTTGAGGCAGGCTGCCGATCACTTGGGGATACCTATAGGAGGTACGACACACCTAATATCCGTATACGCAGATGACAATCATTTACCTGCGAGACCTCTCTGCCCGATCGGAGCCCCTTCCCACTATCTTTTCTCAATTTGAATGCATCTCTGGCCTCGCTATTAATGAAGGGAAATCGAACGCCTTCTATCTCCATGACGGATCCCATCCAAACTTACTCAAATTTGGTAAATATAACCTACCAGTAGCTCACCAGACATTTAAGTATCTAGGAATCCAAATATAGAGAGCGCAAGCAGATCAACTCGATGGCAATCTGTCAAGAGCAATAAATGCAATACGCTCGAGTGTCTCCTTTTGGACATCCCTGCCATTGTTAGTGATGGGGCGGGTTGCCATCTCTAAAATGGTGGTACTCCCCCGTCTCCTATATTTTTTTGCAAACTTACCTTTAGTCATTCCTCTATCCACCTTTCACACACTTGATACACTACTACTAGAGATTTGGGGACCTGGGCGCCGCAGGGTGAGCCTCAAGAAACTAGGGGTACCCGACTTCAAAGCTTACTACTATGCATGCCAGATTCAATGGTTGTCTTATTGGACGTCAGGTAGGAACTTGCAGGAAATAGGTTACACGACCCAAGACCTAGAGCGAGGATCTCTACACACTCTACTGTTGCCAAAAGTAAAAATCCCCTTAACTGCTCCACCGCTCCTGAAGACAGCACTTCACTGCTGAAAGAAGGCTCAGCTTTACACCGCGGGTACGATCCCGTATGCTAGTAATATCCCATTATTGGGACTGCCGACCACTAGTGGCAGACTCACGAAAGCTCGGCTACATGCTTGGTCAGAAGCTGGCGTGGACGAGGTCGGGTCATTGTTTGGCGATGGAGCCCTTCTCGATCATGACACCTTTGTACAGACTGCTGGCGTGCCGGATCGACTTTACCTAACTCATGCAGCAGTATCTCATTATGTTCAGCAGACGTGGGCACCTCAGCGACATGAGCCTCCACAACACGAATTGGTCCGATCCTTATACTATATGGGTGAGGGCAGCCATTTAATTAGACGGCTCTATGTGGCTATTCGGGCACAGGCCTCCATCCCTCTCACTGATCTCAGAACTAAGTGATCGGATGCTACTGATGCTGGGTTAACTGATAAAGCATGGGCAAGTATCCTAGAGCACCCCAAGCGAGTATCCCGCAACGCCAAATTTAAATTCATACAATGCATGGTACTACACAGGTCCTATTTAACCCCGAAGAGACTACATCACATGTTCCCCGACGCCCAACACTACTGCCCACGATGCAGGTTTGAGGAGGCGGGCTTTATTCACATGCTATGGGCTTGCCCTCAGCTTTGCGATTACTGGGGGGGGGGGGTCCGATCCGCACTTGGGGAGATCACACAATTGCAGATTGAGGATAACATCGTGGAGTGTCTATTGGGCCTCCGCAAACGCTCAAGCACTTTGAAGGCTCAATTGCGCTTCCTTGATCTTGCCCTCATATTGGCCATACGAGCTATCACCATGAGGTGGAAATCCCCTAGAGGTCCTACTTTACCTACTTGGCAGGGAGAGGTGGTACGCTGGTGCGGTGCCGAAAGCGCGGCAATTAGACGCGAAGAGGCGCGCGGACTACGAAAACAACCCATCTCCATGGAATGGGATCTCATGCTAGAAGGTTTCAAAACACTAGATCTTATCCCACAGCCAAATACTTTTAACCCGCAGAATAACCAGTAGTATGCGGTTCTAGATTCATATACTTGTTGAAATGTCCCAATCCCTTCATCATCCACACATCATTAGCAGGTCATACCAAGTGATGTATTTACAAGCACACAAAGTTGAATGGCACAAAAAAACCGACAGGCCAGGAGGGGGATGTATTGTTTGTTAATGGGGTTGTTTGGTAATATATTACATATTATGCTAACCATTCTTTTATCACCTTGTATGTAATTATGTTGTCATTGATACACGAAATGCTTTAATTTTTCCTCATGCTTATATAAGCGGATCTTTGAATGCATATTGATAACATTGTGAACGATAAGAAAATAGAAAACTGCCACAATGTACTAGATATGACAACTCGCAATCAATATGTGGTGCATAATAAAGTTTGTTTAAAAAAAAAAAAAAAAGGTTTAACAGGCCAGACTTGCATCTCAAATAATATCATAGCTTTAGCTGAAAAGACACATTTGAGAAGCAACACAAAGACCTTTCAAGCACACATCTTACCTTCACACGTGAGCTTCGTAGATGCCAGTCCAAGTCGTAACACAGTGCGGTTCCCAATCAGCCCGGTCTTCAGGTTTCGCACACCCTCATTCCCAATAGGATTATGGCCGAGATTCAAGGTCTCCAGGCTCTGGGTATGGGGCTGCAAGGACATGAATGAAAACGGTGAGATTCTACATACACATGCCAATGTTGCTACACATGCCAAAGTTTGCACCTAATAAATGTAGTAGGACAATAGCATTTGTGCTGCAAAGCATTCAATACAAAATAGAGCTTTATAGCAGGTCTGTTTCCACACATACCATAATCTTTACACACAGCATGTTGCTTCAGGGTACACACGAAGGTAAACACCACAGCGACGTGTGCTAAAATTGCAAACATGTTGGTGCATGTGTCTGGGTTAAGTGTGTACCTAGCTTAGAGCTTTCATACCTCAGGTTTATGATAGAGATCACTCATTTCAACGCTAAAGATTCAACATTATACTTAATTCTACAGTATATACTCCCACTGTCTCAAGTTCACAGCAGGTATGCAACAATATGTACATGAAAGTTATAAATCTCATATGTGTGCTACAATGCACTGACTGAAGGTTACATCCACTCCCCACAATTCATCTTTACATAAGTGACAACACTGCAGCTCCCATCATCCATATTTACAGGAAGTGACATGACTGTAGTGTCCAGTAACTCTACAAGAAGAAACCTCTCTGGATTCTTGACAAATCCATCTTTAGAAGAAAAAGACAAACAAGGAATGGTTTCTTATCTGTAATCCTAGTTCTCTCAGTGGAATCTCCATTGAAATCGTAAGCACTGAATAGCCCCACCCACGTGATGGGACCCAGGAGCAGTTCTTTCAAAGTCACATTTCCACAGTATCTTCGCCTTATTTCGGAACAGCAGGAGCTCCATGTGAAAATAATGTGATATCTGCAGCCTTAGGACAGTCTACATTGCTAGTTTCATTACATTACTTCAAAAGATGGAAGACCAAGCATACAGCCTTTAAAAGTCACTAAAAATAAGTACAAGTGACCTTTCAAAAAGTCCGACTTTTTACTTTCTTTTAAAATAAATGATAGGGAATGACATGGCAATGTAACTAAATATGCTGCTGCACTGAAATCAATGAGAACAGAATACTTTGCCTTTAAGGATTCCCAGACCCCCAGTGTCCCATCATGCCCTGCAGGTGGCAGTTTAGCCAAATCTTTGACACAGTGATTAACAGGATAGAGTTAACCTTACTTTATTTCTTCCATCGGAGAGGAGGAAGGGTTGCTTATGATTTCAGTGGAGATAGCCTGGAGAGAAAAGTAGGGTTACAGGAAAGAAACCATTCCTTCTCTCTCTGAGGATCTCCGTTGATTATCAAACACAGAAAAAGATTGGCTAGCTCACCCCTGATATACAACAAGGGAAGGGTAAACTGAGGTTTATAGTTAAGCGAATAGATTTCTTAGAGAGGCGTGCTCTACTTGGGCATCTGCTCTCACTTCCCAGGTAAGGCTTTTATTGGCTTTCTTGTAACAGAATTAAGCAGGAGACAATCAATCCAGACGAGGACTGTTTCAAAGTAGCAAAGCGGTTTGTAAAGGACCATAGTTTACAAATTGTTGTTTTTACTTTCTCAAAGCTTTAGTCTTGTGCAGATAAAACTTCAACACTCTCCTAGCAGCAAGAGGATGGAGAGATCCCTCTGCAGGACAGGAGATGTGGGGTCTTGAAACAAGGTAGGTATATAGTCTGAAATGAAAATCCGACACTACCCTCGGGAGGAATTTTGGATGGGTCCTCATCGCTACCCTAATACAATGAAAACCTATGTAAGGTTTGTGGGAACATAGAGCAGATATCTGGCTAACTCTACATGCTGAGGTTATGTCGACCAAGAAGGGAACCTTCAAGGAAAGGTGCTGAAGGGAGGCATCATCTGCAGGCACAAAGGAAGGCTCATTAGCCAAGAAAGGACAATATTCAACCTCCACAGAGCAGGTGGTCTCCGGATAGGAGGAGAGATTTTCTTAATGCCCTCCAGGAAATGACGGACTACAGGAATTTTGAAAAATATTTGTGCAGGACATTTTTGATAGGCCATGATTGCTGCAAGATGTAGTTTAATAAATGAAAATTACAGCTTTTCTTGAGTCAAACGAAGGAGGAATGGAAGAACCGCCTTTTTGTGGCAGAATCTATTCTATTTAAAGGAATAGGATGTTCTTCCAGATGGTCTTCTGGCTTCTCTCAAAACATGCACTCCTAAGGAAGGTTTACAGGACCATATTGTATGAAGTCAGGAGCCATCTGACTAGTTCAATGATTGAAGGCTGGGATATTGAATCTGGCATCCAAAATAGTTAAGATGGTCCGGCCTGCAAAGTAGCCTCCTGTTTGAAAGCTCCAAGTGGTGAAGACGATCGATGAAACACCTAGCCAGTTGATTCACAGGGCATTCCCCGACAAGCCTGGTTGGTAAAACCTTGAGGCAATGTTTGGGCATTTCTTGTTTTCTCCATTTGCAAAGTAATCTATTTGAGGGAAGCCCCAATCGTAAAAGAGATCTTGAAGGATGGCGTCATTTAATACTCATTTGTGATTCTCTTGAATGGTTCTGCTGAGAGTGTCCGCCTGAACATGCTGGATGCCTAGTAGATGGACAGCTGTGATCCGGAGATTAACAATTTCTAGAATATTTGTGCCTTCAAGGACCGGGGAGGGGGTGGGGGGTGTGTGGGCGGGGGGGGGTCTGGATCTCATCTCTCCATGCTTTCCCAGATAATGCATGATAGTTGTGTTGTCTGTTTGAACAAGGAGGGATTTGTCCTTAAGAATGGGAGGAAAGACTTCAAAGCTAGGTGCACTGCTCTCAACTCCTGTAGGTTGATATGGATAAAGCTGTTCCTTCAGAAGCCACATGCAGTGAAACTGAACATGGTGCATGTGAGTATCCCAACCTGAGAAGGAGCCATCCGTCATTATGGTCTGAGTTGGGATGCCTTGATGGAAATTCATACTCTTCAGAAAGTTCTCTGAGTGACACATAACACACGTATAACCAATCACATCAGAAAACGTAAAGTATTACACCAACACTAATGAAGCTGGCAACCAAATCAGAAAGCTCTTAAAGACAATCAAGCACTGCATCAACTCCCTGCCTGATCACCAATTCCCCTGAACTCATGCTACTGATCCTCTCCCCCAGTTGCAACAATGTGGATAACACATCACATCAAGCAAAGTACTGCGCTAACACTAACGAAGCTGCCAACAGAAGCAGAATGCTCTTAAAGACGATAAAGCCCAGCATCAATGCTTTAACCTCCAATCCCACACTTCAATAAAGTGCAATGCCATCAACCTCTTTCATAAAAAAATACAAAAGATCCAATAGTACATCAACACCACCAAAACTCCGCGTACCCCACACTACATTTCACAATACTCATCTATCAAAACTCCAGTCTCGCCCATACCTCCTAAACACCACGTAATATGAAGATGGCATACCCTCATCCTTCATGAAAGCCTCTGCAGACAGACCCTTTGTGTGCCCCTACTGCACTGCAGCCCATCTGCCCCTCCTGTAGCCCACCCGAGTGTACCCCTACCTTTCCTTAAGTGTCTCCGACTCCATACAGTTCCTCCTTTTTTCCCCTGCCCACTTCGTTCTGCTTCTGAAGCACCAGTGTACATTTCTATCTGCAGCCATTCTGTGTTTCATACCTCACATGCATCTGGTCTCTATGCTCCCCAGCCAGTGCTCCGCCATGCCCTTGAAGCCCCTCTGTATGCCCTTGAAGCCCCTCTGTGTGCCCTGTCACCCCTTTGTAGGTCCTCAATTTGACTCCTGCGCCTTGTAGAACCTCTATACCCCCAAGGCAGTAAATCTAGCAAAAGGTAACAGGCCTGGTATGTAATGTAAAATGCAAGTGAGTCCTATTCGCTTTCTATATGTTTTTTCAGGTGTCTCAAGTTCACAAACCTTAGGGGAGATGTTTAAAAAAAAAAAAAAAAAAAAGATTGAGCCTGAGGATTGGTGGTGTGTTCTCGTCACCCCCCACTTCCAGGCTCAATTCATTTTTTTAAATGTGCCCGAAGTGTGCGACACTGAGGGAGTGGGAGGGTTTACTATGAACCCCTGGTGTGAGGAAATTGAGTGTATTATATAGTGTGGTTGTGAGATCTCACCATGTAACACACTTCCAACCTTTCTTAGGACAAGTTATGCTTCGTTTGTCAAATCTTAATGCAACCCTGGGTAGCTGTGGCTTCAAAACGTCATGCTTCAACATCCGAACAAGTGTAAAGCATTTAAACAGCACAAAAACAATTGAAGAAGAAAGAAGCAAGTCTCTCAAGAAATCAGATTACACTTTATAAAAAATAAACTGTATTTTTAGGACTGTATGGGCACCTAAAAGAAAAAGATCCACTGGAGGAGTCAGGAGAAATAGATTTTTAAAGCATTTTTAAATGAACCTTTTCACTCAACAGCGAACATGCATTGGCAAATTCAACAAATTTGACACTTGGAAACTTTTTCAACAAAAAGAGGGTGAATGTGGTTACTTCGATTTGATTCAACTTTATCCGCTTCACATAAAAAAAAAACAACATAAAAGTGCCACAACACCACAAGATAAAATTCAATAAAACATCCATTACATAAAACAAATTCAGAGACTAAAACTCTGTGTAATATCAAAACGTAAAAGTTATTAAAATTCACTAAAACACCTATTTTTATGCTTTGTTAGGGACTGGCTCTAAATATCCGGGTTAAAACCCCAGGAACTTAGATTAATGCAATACGTCTCCCAAGTCGGACAGTGAATCTCTAATCTGGACCACATTGGAAAGGAAAACACAAGTTACTTACCTGTACACTGTGGTGCTCCAGCATTGATATCTTTTATAGATTCACATGCTTGAATCTTCCCAGTCGTCATGGTGGGAGTCCCACGGTAACAGTAAAATAGCAGTATCAAAGTTTAAAAACTTAATCTCCCTTGAAATTCAATAGCATTTAGTAACCAGTTAACCTCATTGAAGAACATCCAAACTCCAGCCAATCACATCACAGACCCAAGGTATCCATCCCCTGCAGGGCCACCATACCTCAGATTTCACGCACGAGTGCAGTTAGTAAAAGGATAGAGGTATGGAAGGTGAACCTGGAAGGGGAGGACTGAGGGCCGCATGTGAATCTATAAAAGATATCATTACTGGAGAACCACAGTGTACAGGTAAGTAACTTGTTTTTTCTCCAGTATTGTATCTTTTATAGATTCACATGCTTGAATCAGAATAGCAAGCAGTACATAGGAGGTAAAGGAGGTGGGAAGAACAGGTGAACCATGCGACCATAAGACTATAACCGGAAGCCGATAATGCAGAACCTACATATATAAAAATATAAACATATGTCTAAATACAAAGAGAAAATACTCAAGCAGCACCATAGGAAGAAATAATAAACCTCAATGAGAGGCCTACCTTATGCGAACAGACGTCGTAAGGCTGCTTGGCCAACAGCAATATCCGTCTTCCGCCAGGCATCCAGGCAGTAGTGCTTTGTGAAGGTATGGACGTTCGTCCATGACGCAGCCCTTCAGATGTTGGGTAAAGACACTCCGGCAAACAGGGCCGAGGACGTTGCCATCTTCCTGGTGGAGTGGGCAGTAACTTTAGACGTTAGTGGGCGTCCCACTCTCTCATGACAGAAAATTATAGTAGAGGAAACCCAGCATGCAATAGATGATCTAGTCAAGGCCTGACCCTTCCTAGGGGCAGAGAAGGCGATGAGGTGCTGAGTAGATTTACGAAAGGGTTTTGTCCTTTGTAAGTAAAACTTCAAGCAACGCGTGATGTCCAAAGAATGGAGAACTCTCTCTGCCGGTGTAGACGGAAAAGGAAAAAAGGAAGGCGGGACCACTGGTTCATTTAGATGGAACGTGGTAGGTACTTTGGGGATGAAGGAAGGACTAGTGCGGAGTACAACCCAGTCCTGTAGAAACTGTAGGTAAGGCTCTGTTGCAGCGAAGGCCTAAATCTCGCTACTAAGTCTAGCAGACGTGATGGCTAAGAGAAAAGCCACCTTCCATGAGAGATACTTCAAATCACACTTGTAAATCAACTCGAAGGGTGATCTCATGAGATACGACAAAACAATGTTCAGTTGCCAGAGAATCGGAGGGGGTCGAATTGGTGGATAAGCTCTAAAAAGACCCTTCATAAATTCTTTCACCAGTCTGTTGGAACATAGAGACAACTGGTTTGAATGCCTCCTATATCTAGAGATCGCCGCTGGGTGTACTTTAATCGATGAGTGGGAAAGACCAGCCTTGGCCAGAGACAAGAGATACGGCAAAACGTCTTCTGGAGGGGATGAGAGAGGATGGCAAGAGTGCTTGGCACACCAGGAACAGTATCTTTTCCATTTAGCCGAGTAGCACTGGACTGTGGAAGGAGCTCTGGCTTTGCTAATTATTGAACGGAACTCCTCAGAGAGAATTAAGTCCCCAAACTCCGTATGGTGAGGAGCCAAGCCGACAAGTGACATGTGTTAACCTTCAGGTGAACCACCTGGCCTTGGTCCATGGAAAGCAGATGTTCGGTTGGTTGAAGACGGATTGGTGAAGACTCAGATAGGCGAAACAGCTCTGTGTACCAGTACTGTCTTGCCCACGCTGGGGCAATGAGAATAATGCGGCAGGTTTCCCGTTTGATTTTTCAGTAGAACTTTCGGAATGGAATGAGCGGGAATGGAGTAAACGCGTAAGCAAATGTCCCTTCCCAGGAAAAATGAAAGGCGTTCCCCAGAGAATCTGGTTGAGTAAATCTGCTGGCGTAAAATTCGCATTTTTTGTTGAGTGATGTAGCGTATAGATCTAGGCTTGGGAACCCTCAGCACTGAAACACCCTTCCTAGCTGAACGGCATCTATCTCCCATTCGTGACACTGTTTGGTGTCCCTGCTGAGGGAATCGGCCCATTCGCTCTGCACTCCTGGAACGTGCTGGACTTGCATAGATATGTTGTGGTGAATTAGCCATTTCCAAATTCGTTACGCTAGGCTTGACAGAGCCGGAGACCTCGTTCCCCCTTGTTTCTGCAGATAGAACATGGTGGTTGTGTTGTCTGTGCGGACGAGAATCGACGATTCCCTTATCCTTGGTAGAAAGGATCGGAGCCCTAGAAAGACTGCTTTTAGTTCCAACAGATTTATGTGACATGACGACTCTTGGTCCGACCACCTCCCTTGGACCTGAAGCTCCTGGAGATGTGCTCCCCATCCTTCCATGGAAACATCTGTTGTCATTTATAATGACAAAAAAGAAGGACCCCCTGCAACTTGTATTGGTTCCTAGTGCAGGAAAAATACAATTATGAAAAATAACACCCCTAGGCAACAAAGGTCAAGGAGATATCGAGACCTATAACAGCATAATCATATTATGAAAGACTTAGTGTACATAAGAAACGAATAAAAAAAGATTTTATTAATATATTTTCATTTGATGACTTTTTTTTTTTAAACACGTGGAAAAACATAACTAGACAATAATGCAACATACTGCTTACAATAAAACATTAAACATGACCACATGAAGATCACAAATTAAACAATGACTATGGATACATTTATAGTCAGACATCAGACGCGTATAAAACAAATATAGCACAATTAAACAAAGTAGTGGCTAATTGGTAGATTTTCTTGCATTATTTTCTACGTGCGTTTCGGGGAACAGAGAGCCTTCTTCAGGAAAGCCACAAAGATTCCCTCGATGGATAATAGAGGTCCGAATTGTGTGGATGACTGATGAGTTCCGGAGACTTTGAAGCAGGTCGCGGTCACCTTCAACATGCCATGCATCTTTACGGCACCACTGGACCCGTAAATTGCAAGATAACCATAGCGGTAATTATCTGGCCCGCAAAACTCACCGCAAATCGCATATGAAGCCATCCATTTTCATCTGCTAGAATTGCGGTATACTGCTTTTAAGAACACTATAATCCCTCCATCTTCGAGAGTCTCCCGTCTGGTTACTTGGGCTCAAGTACCACATCCATAGCAGGTCGATCCTGAACAGAACATTTAGAGACAATAAGCTGCTTCTTGGAACATAGTAGAAAAGAATTTAGGCTTGGCAACTTGGGCTCAAGTGCCACCAAACGATTGGCTGAGAATCTACTCAGTCCTCCCCTTCCATCATAGTCATCCACACCATTCGGACCTCTATTATCCATCGAGGGAATCTTTGTGGCTTTCCTGAAGAAGGCGCTCTGTTTGCCGAAACGCGCGTAGAAAACTACCAATTAGCCACTACTTTGTTTAATTGTGCTATATTTGTTTTATACGCGTGTCTGATGTCTGACTATAAATTTATCCATAGTCATTGTTTAATTTGTGATCTTCATGTGTTCATGTGTAATGTTTTATTGTAAGCAGTATGTTGCATTATTATCGTCTAGTTCTATATGTTTTTCCATGTGTTTTTAAAAAAGTCATCAAATTAAAATATATTAATAAAATGAATCTTTTTTTATTCGTTCCTTATGTACACTGAGTCTTTCATAATATGATTATGCTGTTATAGGTCTCGATATCTCCTTGACCTTTGTTGCCTAGGGTTGTTATTTTTCATAAGCATCTGTTGTCATTACCATCACCAGTTTTGTTGGGAGGAAGGACAGGTCTTGAGAAAGATTGCTTCCGATTGTCCACCAGGACATCGCCATGGTCATCTCCGGCGTGATTGAGACGATGTCGAAGGAGCCTCGAGATTGAATCCATTGATATTCGAGCTGCTCCTGGACAGGTCTTATCCGCAATCGACAGTGCGGTATTAACGGGATGCAGGATGACATCATCCCCAACATTCACTTGAAAGTCCTCACAGAAACACACCTTCTTGAGGAGAGGGACTGGCCAACCTTTGAAGACGTGAGATTCTTTCCTCTGTGGGAAAGGCCATTGAGCGGTTGGTATCCAATATCGCTCCCAGAAACACCAGCAACCTGGAGGGAAGGAGAGAGGACTTTTCTCTGTTGAGATTGAGACCCAGAGAGTGAAAAAGTCAAAGACAGGCTCTCGTAGACTTTGGCGCCTCGAAAGGATGGGGCTTTGACCAACCAGTCGTCCAGGTAGGGAAAAACCTGGTGCCCAGAAAGCTGGAGATAGGCTGCCACTGGCGCCAGACACTTGGTGCAAACCCTGGGCACTGATTTTAGCCCAAAAGGCAGCACTTTGAATTGGTAATGGCACCCTGCCACCTCGAACCTGAGAAAACTACGATGCTTTGGATGTATGGGAATATGGAAGTACGCATCCAGAAGATTCAGGGAGGTCATGTAATCCCCCATGTCCAAGAGAAGAAGAATCTCCTGAAGCGACAACATCCTGAAAGGCTGACTTTTGATGAACTTGTTTAACAACCTGAGGTCCATAATTTGCCTCCAATTTCCTGTCTTTTTCTTTATCATAAAAAAGTGAGAGTAGAAGCCTAGGTTGTGTTGGCTGCGTGGCACCTCCTCGATTGCCTGCTTGTCGAGAAGGAGACTTATTTCTCTTTTGAGAAGCGCCAGATGACGGTGAGCAGTCTTCTGGGGAGGGAAATTCGGAGGTCGCTGAAGAAATTCCAGGGTGTGACCATGATTGAAGACGTCATTTGTCCGAAGAAATGGTATTCCACTGAACAAAGAATTTGGAGCAAGTTTGAGCCAATGGGCGTGGGACTGAGGTGACAAGTGTCTGAAAATTTTAATTGTCTTCTGCCTGCATCGTGAGACTTTCCTCCACATGCGGGACGTCTGCGTGCTGGTGCTCTCGTGTAAGCAGGTGTGGAAGTCTGGTGAAAGGAATGCGCAGAAAATTGTGGCCGGAAACCCTGCCGATAGGAGGGCTGAAAGAGCTGCTGGACCTGGGGTCGAGATGTAAATTGGCCTCTTCCTCGAAAAGAAGAACATTTCTTCTATTGTAGATTGGCCAAGGATTTAGCCTGGTCAGTGTCCGATTTAATGGACTGAAGCGCCTCATCCACGAGCTTGCCAAAAAGGTATTTACCGTCGAACGGCATGTCAAGCACTTTAGCCTGGACATCCGGGCGGAATGTCGTCGCCTTGAGCCATCGCGGTCTTTGCAACACGGCAGCACCCGCCATTTGTCTAAAGGCGGTAGAAGAGATGTCCAGCGCCACATCGATGATTTCCGATGAGGATCTCTCTCCCTCGGAGAGTATATCCCTTGCTTCTTTCTTATTGTCTTTAGGCAGAAATTCCAGGAAGGGAGAGATGTCCGACCACATCTGCCTGTCATACCTCCCAAGGATGGCCATGGCATTGGAGGCCCTGATGGCCATTGCTGTCAGCGCGGAAAACTTTCCGACATTATCTAACCTGCGCCCTTCCTTGTCCAGCGGGGCAGTACATGGTGATGCAGGATTCTCAGATCTTCTTTGGGCAGCTTGTATTATCACAGAATCAGGCTTTGGATGGCAAATGAGGCATGCAGGAGAGTCCTCAGGTGCCCTGTACTTTTTGTCCAATTTCGGGATAACTACAGGCACAGAAGCTGGAGTCTTCATCAGCTTAAGGTCTTCCTGTCACAGGAAGTCAAAAATAGGGATTGTCCTATTGGAGCGCTGCATGGTGGCCTTGAAATCGTATAAGAAGCACTCTGTTTGCTTGACAGGCAGGGGGAGATCAAAACGTTTTGACGTCCGCTCTAAAAGGTCATGGAAGCCGCCAATATCCGCCGGAGGAGAATGGGCCACTGGCAGAGTGGGAGAAGGCGGTGTGTGTGCCACATAGTCAATCCATACGTCGTGGACATCCGGATCCAATTGCAGCTCCCCTTCTTCCAGCTGCTGGTCAGCACTGTCCAACGTTTGAACAGGAATATGCAAGGGTGGTAAGGATTTCTGCTTCAGGGGTGCAGGTGCAGCCTGCTGATCAGAGATGACGACAGGATCCTCCTAAGCAACATTAGCCTCCGGGAAACGCTTATAGTAGTCACTGAGCATCAGACGCAAGTCCAGGACTAGAGACATTGGAACATTAATGGAGGGTTCCTGCTGAAGTTCCTCCTCTTCCTGCTCATAATAAGGATAATGCTCCTGAAAAGTGTCCAAGCCCTGCATGCTGGGGCGTCCTCGGTCCGAGAAGGAATATTCCCCTTCCAAATACGCAGAAGGGTCATCCAGTGGCTTTGTCCTCAGATTCCTGGCACTTGACCATAAGCTGCGAAGGGCTATATGAGGGACCATAAGGACCCTCATCCTCTGATTCCTGCAAGTCCAGAAGGTGAGTAAGAGGCAGCAGAGAGTTTTTGGAGAAATCCTGCAATAGGGATGGAATTGTCTTTGAAACGGTTATGTCAATCCTCTTCGTCGATGGGACCGTCGACGGAATCGCAGGCGGTAACGTCGACGGTACGAGTGACTGCGCAGACAGTGTGGAGACGCTAGTTGATGGGGCGGAGACGCCTGCCGACGACGCAGCGTCCAGCTGAACATTCGACGGTGAAGCTCTCGTCGACGTAGAACTCCTCACAGTTGCCGCCATCACCACCTCCGCCTTCGTCGACACTACAGCCTTCGTCGTCCTGACCATCTACGTCGTAGATGTCGCAGATTAAACCTTCGACGGTGTACCGGATTCAGCGGTCGCAGACGGAGAATGCATAGACGGCGAGGCAGTCGACAGGCGGATTTTCTGTGAGGGAGTATGTGGCGCAGATGGAGGTGCAGAGCCAGATCTTTGCTGGGCATGAGATGAGCCAGGCTGCTCTTTTTTTAGCCCTTTTCTCCACAGATGACTCCTTACTCTGAGACCTTGATTTCTTTGGATCTCTCTGGACTGGAGGATCTTCTTCCGTCCTTTTCTTAGAGGAGGCATGAGGCCTCTCCTCACTCTCAGAGTCGGAATCTTTTACAGATTTTTTCCTTTGAAGCCAGTGAGCAGTCTTCCCTCACAATCCTTGAGGGTTTTTGAAGGAAAGGTCCGGCAGTGCTTACAGTCTCTGGGCTTATGATCTGGATATAAGCAGTATAAGTACTCCTTATGTGGATCTTCAAAGAAAAGCCTGGACTTTCCACAAGTCTTGCAGGGCCTAAACAGCCCTTTTTTAGACTCAGACATTCTGCAGCAAAGAGAGAAAAATGTACACTCACTTTCCAACATTACCTCAGCAGAAGAGATAGTTGAAAAAAAAGTAACTGCTAGTTGAAAGTTGAAAAGGTCAAGGAAGAAACTGACTGAGCAGAGCTCAGGGACACTCCCTAACACACGACGTGCGGGAAGAAATCTGAGGTATGGTGGCCCTGGCAGAGGATGGATAGTCTGTGATGGGATTGGCTGGAGTTTGGATGTTCTTCAATGAGGTTAACTGGTTACTAAATGCTATTGAATTTCTATTTTACGGTTACCGTGGGACTCCCACCATAAAGACGGGGAAGATTCAAGCATGTGAATCTATATAAATTACAATACTAGAGAACTTAGCGACTCTATAACAAACTCTCAGGTTACTCAAATCATACAGGAGCTTAAAAGCCTCTTGGTGATGGATAATCCTTTCCTGAAATTTTTTTTTTTTATGTGACTTACCCTGTAAGCATCTGTTCTTGGCATGTAGTGCTGTAGATTCACATGCTTTGCATAAGTCCGCCATCTAGTGTTGGGTTCGGATGATTGCAAGTTGTTTTTGTTCCAAGAAATTTTCTTCGAGTCACGAGGCTGTGTGACTCTTCCTATTGGAAATACTGTGCATTGCCATCAACGCCATCTTCAGAATGTTTTGCAGTGGGTAGGTGAGAGTGTAGGTATGCTATGTATATGAGCAATGAGATGTCCATACAGCAGTATGATATAAGTATATAAAGTGTATGAACTGCAACCTACACAAGGTTTTTAGGGAGGAGGTTTGACGCATGTGAATCTACAGCACTACATGCCAAGAACAGATGCTTACAGGGTAAGTAACAATCTGTTTGAGGCATGTGTGCTGTAGATACACATGCTTTGCATAGACTGTAAAGCAGTACCTCTTCCCAGGTAGTGGTTAACCTGTGGAGATTGCAGTTGTTTGAAAAAGTTCTTAGTACTGCTTGACCAACATTGGCTTGTCGTGCCCAGACGTCCACACAATGTTTTGTGAAAGTGTGTGGAGTAGACCATGTTGCTGCTTTGCAAATATCAGCAATAGGAATGTTCCCTAAAAAAGCCATGGATTCTCCTATTTTTCTAGTGGAGTGAGCTTTAGGGGGAACAGGTAAAAGCCTTTAGCTTTTGCATAACATGTTTGGAAACATTTAACTATCCATCATGAAATGCCTGATTTAGAAATTGCCTTTCCCATACGAGGAGGTGCGAAGACAAACAATTGTTTTAGTTTTTCTGAATGATTTAGTTCTGTCGATATATAATACATTAGGGCCCTTTTAACATCTAATGCCCTTTCTGCAACAGAGTCTGGTTGCAGGAAAGAAAACTGTAAATCAATTGATTGGTTAATATGAAAATTGGGGACTACCTTTGGTAGGAACTAAGGATTCCAAGTACTACTCTATCTCAATGTAGTTGGAAGAATAGTTCCTCAAGGGTTAGTGCCTGTATTTAACTGACTCTTCTAAGTGAAGTAATACCGATTAAAAAGGCAAGTTTCCATGATAAGTATTGCAACTGACAAGAGTGAAGTGGTTCAAAAGAAGGACCCATTAGTCTTGTTTATACAATGTTTAAGTTCCATGCTGGTGCAGGTGGAAGTCTAGGAAGAATGATTCTTAAGTCCCTCCGTAAAGGCTTTGATACCTGGGATCTTGAACCATGGAAAGTGCGGTCTATTTTGCAGATATGCTTCAATTGCAGCAATGTGTAATCATACAGAAGTATATGCTAAGTCTGTAGATGCAATAAGTAACTAATTATTGTTTGTACTTTTGCATGAAGAGGGTTAATCTTTTGTTTGTGACAGAATACAACAAATCTTTTCCATTTAGCCACATAACATTGTCTTGTAGTAGGTTTGAGAGCTTCTTTAAAAATATCCATACATTCTTGAGGTAAATTTAAGTAACCAAATTCTAAGACTTCAGGAGCCAAATCGCAAGATTCGTTTCTTTGGGATTGGGATGTCTTATTGTACCTTGGTTTTGTATGAGAAGGTCTGGGTTGAGGTGAAGCTTCTCGTGTGGAACTAGAGTTGGCTCCAAAAGAGTTGAAAGCCGTTGTTGGCGAGCCCAGGTTGGAGCTATTAATATCATAGTAAGAGATGTTTGTCTGAGTTTCCCGATCACTAACGGAAGTAGTAGGAGAGGTGGAAAAGCGTATGCAAACATCCCTGACCAGTTGATCCATAGAGCATTGCCTCTGGACTGTTGGTGTGGATACCTGTTTGCAAGTGTGGGCATTTTGCGTATTGTTGCAAATAGCTTGTGGCAGGGACATGTTCTGCTAGAAGGTGAATGTTATAATGTGTTGCTAATCTCCGTATTCTCTGTGCTGAGACAATTGGAGAGAGTGGCCCCCCCTGTTTTTGTATGTAATGCATAGTTTTCATTATCTGTTTGAATGAGTACAACTTTGTGTTGTAGGTGAGGTAGGAAGGCTTTCACTGCTAGATGAACAGCTTGCAGCTCTAGGCGATTGATATGGAGATCCTGGTGTTTGGAATCACATATGCCCTGAATTGTAAGGTGTTGAAGATGTGCACCCCAACCTATTAGGGAAGCATCTGCTGTTAGAATTATTTGTGGAACTGGGTCTTGAAACGGTCACCCTTTGGACAGATTTTGTGGATTCAACCATTGCTGAGAGTGAAGTGTGTGGCTGTCTACCAACACAAGTTTATGAAGTTGACCCAGTGACTGAGTCCATTGATGAGAGAGACATTTTTGTACAGGTCTCGTGTGTAGTCTGGCATGTGGGACTTTTGAAATACAAGATGCCATAATTCCCAGAAGTCGCACAAATATTCTGGCTGGGATTGGACTCCCTGTTTGAAACTGTTGAATTAGTTTTACTATGTTGCGTATTCGGTCTGCAGTTGGGTATGCCAATGCTGAATGCGTGTTCAGCACGGCCCCTAGGTATGATTGTATGTTGGCTGGTTGTAGATGCGACTTTTGTAGGTTGTTGGTACCTAGTTGATGTAACACGGTTAGAGTTCATTGAGTGTTGTGTTTGCAAAGGCAGAGTGTTTGCTTTTATTAACCAGTCGTCTAAGTATGGGAAGACATGAATGATTTGTCAGCATATATGTGCTGCTACCACTGCTAGACATTTTGTGAATACTCTTGGTGCCGTGGTAATCCCTAAGAGAAGAACCCTAAATTGATGTTTCCCCCGAAACAGAACCCTTAGATATTTTCTGTGAGCAGGGTGAATAGGTATATGAAAGTAGGCGTCCTTTAGATCTAATTCAGAGCTATGAAGTCTCCCTTTTGAAATAAAGGAATGATCTCACGAAGGGTGACCATGTGGAAGTTTTCGGATATGATGTAATGATTTAATGGTCTGAGATCGAGAATGGGTTGTTGCGACCCAACGTTTTGGGGAATAAGGAAGTAGAGAGAATAAACTCCAGTTCACAGAAAGTTTTTGAACTGTTTTCTATTGCTCCTTTTTGTAACAGAACTATTATTTCTTGTTGCAGGAGAATTTGATGTTGACTGGACACTTTGTGTTTGCGAGGTGAAATATTTGGAGGAGTTGTAATGAGTCCCAGATAGTAACCATGTTGGATAATATCCAACTGTAAACCACATGTGACAGTGGAGGGCCCTCCACCGGCAAACAAGGGGTAAGAGAGGTTAGGACGTGGATACCCCCTCCCGATTAGATAATCACTACCAAAAATGTATCCAGAACAATCGAAGCTCAGGATCTAAAAACTAGACTAATCCATACGTGGCGTACACCGCAAAATGCAGGAAGGAAGCAATTCCTTTTTGTTATTTAACCTCACACACCCTATTGGTGTCATGCTTCATCATCGGGTTCACCCTGACTCCTAAAGGTCAGGGTGGGCTCAACCGTATTTCAGGGAGCTCTTAGGAGATGTAGGCCAGGGGGTCTTAAAGATAAAAATCCTACTCCGTTCCCCAGGTATCCCTTTTATTCACGGGGACGTAGCGGATATTAAAAAAATGTAAAAAACGGGTCAGGGTGAACCCGATGATGAAGCATGACACCAATAGGGTGTGTGAGGGTTAATTAACAAAAAGGAATTGCTTTCTTCCCGCATTTTGCGGTGTACTCCACGTAAGGATTAGTCTAGTTTTTAGATCCTGAGCTTCGATTGTTCTGGATACATTTTTGGTAGGGATAATATCCAACACCCATTGAACTGTTGTAATTGATTTCCAAGTGCTGAGAAATTGTTGAAGACGACCCCGACAGAAGTTAAGTGGTCTGGGGGAATGGTAAGGAAGTCATTGTTTATTACTGGTGTTTGAGGAACAGGTATTATTTCCTCTGCCTCTTCCTTTAAAATTGTTCTCTCTATACGAACCCTTGTAATAGGTTTTTGAAGTAGAGGTTTGTCCTTGTGTTTTGTATGCTGGACCAGTGGTGTCTGAGGTTGCAAATCTAGCACCTTGCTTGTAACTGAGTCTACGAAAGGAACCATGGTATGTGTTTGTTTGTAGAGCACCCATTGATTTTGCAACCTCAGTCTTTCTTCATTTTCTCAAGGGCTGTATCCACTTGAGGTCCAAAAAGAAGTTCCTTGCCAAAAGGCAGATTTAGTATAGCCTTTTGCATCTCAGGCTTAAATCCTGAAACCCGTAGCCATGCATGCCTACGTAAAAGGCTGTTGGTGTTTATACCTCTGGCAGCAGTGTCAGCTGCATCTAATGCACACTTAATAGAATTATTGGTAATGAGTTTTCCCACATTAACAATTGCCTGTCCCTTTTTTCTTTGCTCTTCTGGGAGGTGTTGGAGAATCCCCTCCATTTCGTCTCAGTGAGCCCTGTCGTATCTTGCTAATAGAGCTCGACTGTTGGCTATACGCCAATGATTAGTCGCTTGTGCAGCAACACGTTTTCCAGAAGCATCTATTAGCTTAGATTATTTTTCTGGAGGTGGTGCATCTCCTGATGTTTGGTAGTTATCCCTTTTCCTTGCATATGAGACTGCTAGGGGAGTTTGGGGTTAACTGACCTGTAATAAAGGCAAGATCTGATGGTGCAGCCTTGTATTTTTGGTCAATGCATGGTGTTCTTATTCTAGCTTTGACAGGGTCTTTAAAAAGGTCTACGAGACGTGTCATGCCTTTAATAATGGAAATATTGTGCTCTGCTTTGTGCAATTGACGAAGTCTCAAAAAGGAAATCCTCTTCTGTTGAATCCTTATATAAGGTGACCTGGTGGAAAGTTGCTGTACGAGCCATTAAATCCTGATATGCAGAGGCATCATCAGGTGGTGAGGGCCTTGTGGGATATAGACCAGGGTATGTAGTCCCTTGTGGTTCAATGTCAATCATCCCAAGCATCCCCTGGATGAATGTTTTGTGAAATGTCCTGATCATCATCTCCTATTGGTGATTGAGGAGACCTATCACCTGCCTCAGATAAATGTGGGTAGTGCGGTAGAGTAGGTGGTGTAGATGAAGATGGAACAGGGATGTGCAATGGGTTGGTTGTAGCATCCTTCCTTTTCTTTTTTAAAGGTTGAACAGGAACATCAAAAGCTTCTTCAAAAGACTATTGCTTTTTTGAAGATTGTGGTTTTGCTGGCTGGAGCCCTATTCATTTAGTTCAAGGCTGAATCTGGTGTCTTTTTTTATTTTGGGTCAAGCCGTAAATTGCTTGAGGATTTGCTCTGGTGGAGATTTCGGTCCGAAAATGAAGCATTTCGGTGTCGGAAACTTCGGTCTAGTTTTAGTCGGATCCGAAATTGAAAGTTGTGTTTTGGTGCAGAGACAGAAGATCGAGGGGTTGAAGGCCCTGGTGTGGGGGAGGTGGAGGCCCCTGCTGTAGGCCAAACGTTCGGTGCTGAGCCAGAGAGCGAGGCGTCCGAATCAGTCTTTCAGTGCGATCATGGCTTTTTTGCAGCGGCGGACCGTGAGCAGTCTTTTCGGTCGAGGCCGATGCTTTGAGCCTAGGGTCAGGGATATAGGTACTCACTGTCCGATGCTTCTGTGCCGGCTAAAGAGCGTTCGAGTCGTCATCGGATTGGGACCCTGAATCGGAATCATGTATTGATTGTGATTCCTCCTGTGCCGCTGAAGCTTCTTCATCCTCCTGTTCTCGACCGAAGATGTCCAGTACAACGTCCGCTTGCTTGCGCTGCATTTCTTGGCATCGAGCACGTCTGTCTCGAAGAGTCTTTTTAGATCTAAAAGACTTACAGGCCTCACAGCTCTCCTCTCGATGATCGGGCGAGAGGCATGGATTGCAAATGGAGAGTTCGTCGGTATGAGGATACTTGGAGTGGCAATTCAGACAAACGGAACGGAGTGCGTTCATTCTCCGATGGTCTTTGGAGTCGAAAGTATGGCTGGCCGGGCATGGCCCGTAGGCCGAGGGAGCGAGCGAAACACCCGTTATGCAGAAGGGTGATAGCTTGGACGCAATAAACTAACCGATCAAGACAATACTGTCGAGTGGAGGTACTAAAGAACTGAATGGAGCCTCGAACCGGAGGGCGAAAAATTACATCTCAACCCGTCGGCGGGAAGAAACAATCTGAAGATGGCGTTGATGACCATGCGCAGTATTACGAAGAGGCGGAGTCACACAGCATCGTGACTCAAAGAAAGTTTCTTGGAACAAAAACAACTTGCGAACATCCAAGCCCCAACACTAGATGGCGGACTTATGCAAAGCATGTGTATCTACAGCACACATGCCTCGAACAAGGGGTTTAAGATATAGTTTCCTCGAAGTTAAATAAAACCTGCAAAAAAGCGCAATATGCTGAGTTGATTGCTCGGACCGAATGTCACAGGTACTTATCCGAGTAATAGTACCCCATCCTGCTTTCCTTGGGAATGCAAATTTGCAATGGAATATAAGGAGACAAAAGAGTGTTAGTATATATCTATGGTGCACATTATGAATTAACGCAAGGTACATTTTGCAACAATACCGATCATTCAGAGCAATATAATGACCCACGGATACTTTATGGAGGTCTAACTGGGCCCTTTTCTCATGACCATCCATCATTACAGTCTCCTTAAGGGGCCTTTTGGTAAAGGCGATTATATTCTCTGGGTGAGCCCAGAGACTCCACGCTCTTTGTCCCCAGCCCAATAACTGCTGTTTTATGTGCCATAGCCAGGGGATTTTGTTAACCTAGTCTAGGCCCATACAATTGTTGATAAGTAATCTGGTGAAGTGGCCCCCAGTTTTGACCAAACAGATCGTCATAATAGAAGCGGTTTGCTTTCCAAGATGTCTGACAAACAAATCAACTCCCAGCTCCAAGTGAATGTTAGAATACGGGTTAGAGTGGGGTACAGCTAGCACATACCTCCAGATCCTAGTGCCGTATATCATGGAAGAGATGGTCTTAGCATTGTAGAGGGTTAACAATTTCGCAATTGGCTTAGTGCCTAGCTTCGTAGCGATCCTGGCCAGTCCCTTGTTATTTCTAATCATATTAGATGCGCAGGTTTCCCTATGGCGCTTCCAATTCAATTTATCGGAAATCTTGATCCCCAAGTAGCTTAACCTTATTGTGCTCTGTAGTTTCCGCCCCTTTATATAGAAAGCATTAGGTTTCTCCCTTGCACGTCCACAGCTCATATTGTACATTTTCGCTATATTTATTTTCATGCCCCTCGCTTTCATAAAGTCAGAAAAAGAGTTCAGGCCTGTAAGCTTTTTGGGTTAAAGGCCAATACAGCTGCATCATCGGCATCAACAGTATCAGTATCTGTCGCCTAGAATTTTTGAATTGTCCACACCAACCACCTGAAGCGTTTCTTCCACTTCACTGATATACAGGGAAAGGGGCCAATACGGACCTCTGCCTAACCCCCCTCCCTATCCTGAAAGATGGAGTTAATTTTCCCTTCGTTCCACAGCAGACCTTTGCTGTCAGGCTGCTATACATGTGAGCCAAAAGTGAAATGATCTCCTTAGGTGCCCTATTTTGTAGAAACACTTCCACAATCTGCTATTACTGACCAAATCAAAAGCACTACTGAGGTTGATAAAGCAGAAGTGCAGTGACCCTTGCTAGGACAGAATGTACTTCCCCATCACAAGGTTCAGGTTGAGCGACTGTTCAACCATCCCTAGACCTTTCCTAAACCCATATTGGGTGTTTGAAAGAATTTCATTTTCTTCCGCCCACTGTTCTAATCTTTCTATTAAGACTGTCCCCAACGATTTGGCGGAGGAGTCAAATAAAGAGATCGGGCGATAGCATTTAGGATTGTTCTCGAACCTTTCTTAAAGATAGGTATTATAAGAGATGGACCAAGATAGGGGTATGTAACAGACACCTGCTGCATTAAAAATCTTTGTCAAAAACGGGTCCCATAATTCTGGTTCTTATTTATAGATGTCCACTGGGACCCCTTCGGGGCCAGGAGCACTGAAAATTACGTTTGACAACCAACTCTAATGGGAAACCAGTCATGGGGACCACCAAGGTCCAATGGAACACTTACCTTCACAGGAAAAGCGGTTTCTAGTCCAGTTCCAGCGTTAGTAGTCAGTTGCCATTAACTTCTATGGAGTAGTCCTGATGCATGGGGATACAGGATGCTGAAGATGCTCTGTGGTCAATGGGGGACTTCCAGGGGTTACTCTTTGGTCCACGGTCCTGGTGGGGTGACTTTGGCAACAGGGGCTGATGTCCCTCGAAGTTCTCTTTGGTTCAGCAAAAGTTCAGTTGCCACTGAACTACTGGTCTTCGGTAACAGCCAAGCCTGCAGTTCCCTTCTTCTGGAGACAGCTCTCCTTTTGGGTGCCCACACTGCACTCTGCCGACTCTCCCCGGTCCAGCAGACTCAGGTGCCACTTTTGAGTTTCAGGACTCGGCCTCCCAGGCTGCGCTGCGACGATCCGTTGATCTGAGCTACCACCTCGCCTAGGCATACTTCCTCAGCTTTTGTGGCCCTGTGCTGCAAACAGGAAGTCAGCCAACTGACTCTTGGAGTCTCTCCTTCTAGCTAGGCTCGGGAGACAACTTCTCCGCAAGTAGAACACTGCTGGAACAGTCTTCTCTCCAGTAGTCCAAGGAGCAGTTTCCAATGCAGGTGAGATTGGAGTTCTGGGTACCAGGGTGCCCCTTTTATGCCCAGAAAGTGCCCTTAGTGGTGGTCGCAGTCACAAACCAATGGGCCACTTGGTTCTTCCCACCTGAGGACAACTTCCTATAAAATGTATCATCTAGCTTTCCCAGAGTGCCCACAAGAAACCCAGTCTTACCAGTGTTTAACCCTTCCTGTACCTAGCACCCTTCTAACTACCTAGACAAAGGAACAGCCCCTCTCCAGCGCCCTTGCCATTACCCATCAAAGGTGGCTTCCCCTTTGAAGCTCGCCTTTTGAGCTCACATCCTGTGCGGCTTTTCCTGCTAGGTGGATATAACATCTCCAATCTCTGCAGATCCTATGCAGGCTTCCCTAGGAGTCATTTAAACTTCTCCCAATGGGGCCAAAAGGCTGTCTTGAGGACAGATATTTGCGTGCAAACGTAAACGGGCACTGGAAACCTTCGGCAACAAAGTGGCAACTTACTAAAGTTGCACTTTACCCACCGGTCACATTAAATTCGAATTAACCATTAAACTTGCAATCGGGTGTGGCTGGGCCACTTGCGCAAACCTTGTAAGTATTCCCACAGTAACTGCACGTATATCCAATTTTGTGGTGCTTCAAAGGAGCGAGCGGCCACCTGCGCTCTCACAATAACTGAGAAAACCCAGTCCTCGCAATATACAGAAAGTCCCGAGCAACCAACTCAAATAACAATCATAAATAATAAGTGAGTTCAAATCTTCTTGCTTTCAGGTCGATTTATTCCTTCAATCCACATTCTTTAGTAGTCCCCTGTAGCCAACACGTGTTTCGTCAGAAAGATGTGTGTACATCACTGACTTCATCAGGGCTACAAATTAAGTATATACAGAATTAGAATATCATATTATTCAGATACTCCCATCACCCAAGACACCCAAGTGCTCAGGTTCTGGGAAATGTGCCGAAACAGTTAAATCCTTAAGTTTTTAAAAACATATTTGTGTTCAGAAAGAGGGAAATAGATCAATAACTTATTAGTACCAAATTTAAAACATGAAAAATAAAAATAAAAATACATATAAACATAAAGTGTTAAGTTACAACTGTTTATGAAAACACAGAGGGTACATCTCATTATCACCCATGTGTGTGGTGAACACGCTAAAACTAAGAAATCCATGTCCAGGCTCACCTCATTCAATGTATCACGAGTGTTTCAAAGAAGAAGTGCCTAATCATTGTAAATATAATACTGATGTAACTATTGACATGCTATAGTTATTCTCAATATGTTCATGCTCTGACCATAGTATAAAAAACGGCATCTCACCTCAGTACCCAAATCTTCTCATGTGTGACCACTGTTCTTAAGCTGATATACATTCACCTGTAACCAACATAACCAAATTCAATATTCTCTTCATTATGAGTAGTAATCTGCAGACCATACCTCTCTATTATTCGCCCATCATAACTAATGCGCACAAATAGCCGCGCATCGTCCCACTACCGTTCTAAAATCTACGGACATTGCCGTGTGTGCGTGTCAGTAACCCAACACCCAAAACGCCAGATATTGCACTATAGCTTTAACAAACCCAGTCACCCAGTATATGTAGGTAGAAAGATTTACCACCCGCAAAAAACCCAAACCCGTCATCTATCTATCCCAATGTTGCCAGTATATGGCTGTCTACTACCCCAGTGCACAGGGATACGAACTGCCCCATGTACCTGTATAAAGGAGAGTACTCCTCGGACTATCCATCCCGGCGTGGTGTACGGGCGCCATATTGTATTCGTCTTTTATAGTGACATGAGTTAGAATCACGTTCAATTACTCCCTAATGCGGCTCAACGTCATCCTCTAGATTACTGCTTCAATGTTTGATTACGCCATTGTTCTACTCTTACCAATGAATTCTGAATCCATAAGCTACCACGTAAGCCTACAGCTCAAATGTCCGCGACCCCTTACATAAGATGTCTGACCCTCACTTCATCATATCCAGACAACGGTTATACTAAGATGGCGGGTGTTTACACAATTCACCTCACTTGAATATCTCAAATAGAAAACCCTATCCAGATCATTCATTGATACATATCGCATTGTTGTAACAACTCGATTGTATTAAAAATCTGGCATTTGCACTTATTTTACGTCCATTATGTATGTGCAAAACTAATTGAGAATAAAATATCAATTGGTCCACAGATTAGAGTGTAAATTACATGTCAAAGAAATTGCCTAAAAATAACTGTATCCCGAGAGAATCGATTTCCCGTTCAGTATTAGGTCAACCATAGAGTCAACACCGATGTGTGAGCCTGAACATCAACCTCCCATCAAAAACTCACTAATGTTTAAACCACATTTAGAAATAAGTAGCTCTACTTCATTGAGATGGTGAGATTTACAATAAATTCATCACAAAATGGTATCCTTAACATTTGTTAACCATTTTACCCAATTGTACCTCAAGTATATCGTTGTACGGGCAGTTTGATATCATATACAACCTGCCTATATACAACCTATGTACCTATTCCTCACATAATATGTACCTTCACAGAGAAAGGGATCCTGAGTCATAATCATGCCACCGACATCATTCTATGTACCCAAAAAGCACTGCATTTCATGATCAATGTTAAGACCTCTGTCTACAGCTTTCAAGATCATTATCCAGCGGGCCTCACATTGTCGTAACACCAGTTCCCGGTTACCACCTCTATGGTTAACCGGTATCGTTTGTAATCCATGAAATTTAAACTGTAAATGTCTGCCTTGTGATGTGCATTCATTCATATGTTGGGCAATGGGATATCTCGTATCCCGTTGTTTCACCGCCCTAAAATGTTCAGTTATTCTCTCCTTCATTGGCCTGATTGTACTTCCTACATAAATTTGGCCACACCCACACACGAGTACGTACACAACATATTTCGTAGAGCAATCAATATGTCTTGATTTGAAATTCGCGTGACCCATTATAGCTGAACTCTGTAATTTTGTCTAAAGCTAGTTTGCACATGGTGCAACGACCACATTTATAAGAACCATTGCTCATTGCATGTAACCAAGTCCCTCGTATAGGTGGTGTGGGTTAACTAGGACTCACTATGCTCCGAATTGTGTTACCCTTCTTGTAAGTGATACTTGGTCTAGCCCGCACACTAGTTCGTAGATCCTTATCTGATGTCAGTAGCATCCAGTGTTTATTTAGTATTTTATACAGTTCATGAGAAAAATTGTGGAAATTTGTAATCAGTCTGATCGGACCTCCTCTCACATCTACCTCCATTTTCTTCTTTTCTTTTAGAGTATCAGAACGGTCAAGCTGACGTGCTTTGTTGCTAGCACTATTGACTACCTCCTTACTATACCCGCGTGTTATAAACCGGTGTTCCATGCACATTACCTTAACGGGAGAGTGTTTAATTTTGCCAAGAGGTTTGACCATCTAATCAGACAAGACAACTACAGGAATGAGTAGAGCATCTTCAATAAGTGAGAAGAGTGCGACCTCAACTAGTAACATATCTAGTAGTGGGGATGAGGACCCTGGAGAGGGCACTTCACATCAGTCTAATGCTTTTTTAAGGGAGGTGTGGAGGATCAGAATGGGCAACTAAGATCCAAACATGAGACCAAAGGGAAGGGATCAAGAAAAACAAGAAGAGGGTGCAGAGGGGGGAGCCATACCAGGGGAGAGGCGAGGCATGCAAACAAAGTCTTGGAACAAACAGAAATGAATGAGGGTACAATGATGGATGTAAAGGTTATCAACCTGTCTAACAAAGTTCTAACAAGTGAAATGATCTCTGTCTTACGTAGAGGCATGAGTTTTTGTCCAGTTAAAATATATGATACTGTTGACATGAAGGTGGATTTGTATAGATTTGTAAGACAGTTGAAATTTTAAAAAAAATTCTCAGACAAATGTATGATTAAAGAGAATGATGAACGTGAAATGACATCTGAAGTGTGTTCAATTGCGGATATCAAAAATACAGCACTTTTATTATCAATCACAGAAAGTGAGGAAGACCCTGTCACAATTCACACGTTACTACAAGATTTGGAACTTAACTATGACCTTAGTGAAGACAGTGGCCTCAAATTAAGTCCAGGTGAACACCACAATTGCACACTGGTAACTGCATCAATGTGTTTCATAAATTGGTGCTACATGATATTGACAGATGGGAACATAAAATGAGCAGAAACAAAAGAAATTATGTGAAGGATAATTTAACCTCACAAGAGGGCCGCCCTCAAAGAACTCTCAAATGATCGCAACTTAATCATTAGAGAAACGGACAAGGGGGGCTGTATGGTGGTGATGGAAAAGGTTGACTACGACAATGAGATACTTACGCAATTAAGTGACGAGAGACGTTATACCAAACTATATGGTAATCCCATATCAGGGACAAAACATCAATGATCACTACAGAGAGTGGTGTGATTTGGGTTTGATGAATGACGAAGAGTACAGATACTTGGCAGTGGATCGCAACAGGTTCCGGTGTCTTTATACTCTACCAAAGGTGCATAAGGAACTACCTTTTCCTCCGGGTAGACCGATTATTTCAGGGATTGGGGGACCAACAGAGAAACTCTCACAATATGTAGATGTCTACCTGAGACCCTTCGTATCAAATCTACCCTCCTATATTAGGGATACGAAGCATTTACTCAATATGCTATGCGATGTGCGGTGGGAACTGGATAGGACACTGGTATCATTTGATGTAGTCTCGCTTTATACCAATATAAAACATGCAGATGGCATACGAACGCTTAGACAATTTTTAAACAAAAGACAGATTGGATTCATGGCACACTCGGATATGCTAATAGAGATGGCACAACTTATCTTAGATAACAATGCATTTCTTTTTAACGGTGAATGGTACAGACAGCTCTGCGGGACCGCGATGGGATCCAGGTTTGCACCGTCTTTTGCCAACCTTTTTATGGGGTGGTTCGAGGCGGTGCATATCTGGGGACCTCGCGGCCGAGAGTGGACGGATGACATACACTATTGGGGTCGATATATCGACGACTGTATAATGATCTGGACAGGCACCACGCATAAACTGAAAGAGTTGTTTGGTTTTCTGAATACCAATGATTACAATATGTCGTTCAATATGGTCAATAGCAGGTCTGAACTTGTTTTTCTGGACGTAGAATTGTATGTGACTGGAGATCGGATACACAGTAGAATGCATAGAAAACCTACATCTTGTAACTCCTTATTACACGTAGGCAGCTCACACCTAAAGTGTCAAATCAATTCTATCCCGTTTGGGGGAATGCTTAGGGCACGAAGGAATTGTAGCCAGGAGCACACATTTGAGGAGAACATAAAAGACATGGAACACCGGTTTATAACACGCGGGTATAGTAAGGAGGTAGTCAGTAGTGCTAGCAACAAAGCACGTAAGCTTGACCGTTCTGATACTCTAAAAGAAAAGAAGAAAATGGAGGTAGATGTGAGAGGAGGTCCGATCAGACTGATTACAAATTACCACCCTTTTTCTCCTGAACTGTATAAAATACTAAATAAACACTGGATGCTACTGACATCAGATAAGGATCTACGAACTAGTGTGCGGGCTAGACCAAGTATCATTTACAAGAAGGGTAACACAATACAGAGCATATTGAGTACTAGTTACCCCACACCACCTATACGAGGGACTTGGTTACACGCAAGGAGCAATTGTTCTTATAAATGTGGTAATTGCACCATGTGCAAACTAGCTTTAGACAAAATTACAGAGTTCAGCTATAATGGGTCACGCGAATTTCAAATCAAGACACATATTGATTGCTCTACGAAATATGTTGTGTACGTACTCGTGTGTGGGTGCGGCCAAATTTATGTAGGAAGTACAATCAGGACAATGAAGGAGAAAATAACTGAACATTTTAGGGCAGTGAAACAACAGGATACAAGATATCCCATTGCCCAACATATGAATGAATGCACATCACAAGGCAGACATTTACAGTTTAAATTTCATGGATTACAAACGGTACCGGTTAACCATAGAGGTGGTAACCGGGAACTGGTGTTATGACAATGTGAGGCCCTCTGGATAATGATCTTGAAAGCTGTAGACAGAGGTCTTAACATTGATCATGAAATGCAGTACTTTTTGGGCACATAGAATGATGATGTCGGTGGCATGATTATGACTCAGGATCCCTTTCTCTGTGAAGGTAGATATTATGTGAGGAATAGGTACATAGATTGTATATAGGCAGGTTGTATATGATATCAAACTGCCCGTACAACGATATACCTGAGGTACAATTGGGTAAAATGGTTAACAAAAGTTAAGGATACCATTTTGTGATGAATTTATTGTAAATCTAACCATCTCAATGAAGTAGAGCTACTTATTTCTAAATGTGGTTTAAACATGATTAGTGAGTTTTTGATGGGAGGTTGATGTTCAGGCTCACACATCGGTGTTGACTCTATGGTTGATCTAATACTGATCAGGAAAATCGATTCTCTCGGGATACAGGTATTTTTAGGCAATTTCTTTGACACGTAATTTACACTCTAATCTGTGGACCAATTGATATTGTATTCTCAATTAGTTTTGCACATACATAATGGACGTAAAATAAGTGCAAATGCCAGATTTTGAATACAATCGAGTTGTTACAACAATGCGATATGTATCAATGAATGATATGGATAGGGTTTTCTATTGGAGATATTCAAGTGAGGTGAATTGTGTAAATACCCGCCATCTTAGTATAACCGTTGTCTGCATATGATGAAGTGAGGGGCAGACATCTTATGTAAGGGGTCGTGGACATTTGAGCTGTAGACTTACGTGGTAGATTATGGATTCAGAATTCATTGGTAAGAGTGGAACAATAGCGTAATCAAACATTGAAGCAGTAATCTAGAGTATGACGTTGAGCCGCATTAGGGAGTAATTGAATGTGATGATTCTAACTCATGTCACTATAAAAGACTAATACAATATGGCGCCCGTACACCACGCCGGGATGTATAGTCCGAGGAGTATTCTCCTTTATACAGGTACGTGGGGCAGTTCGTATCCCTGTACAGTGGGGTAGTAGACAGCCATATACTGGCAACATTGGGATAGATAGATGACGGGTTTGGGTTTTTTGCGGGTGGTAAATTTTTCTACCTACATATACTGGGTGACTGGGTTTGTTGAAGCTATAGCGCAATATCTGGCGTTTTGGGTTACTGACACGCGCACACAGGAATGTCCGTGGATTTTAGAACTGTAGTGGGACGATGCGCGGCTATTTGTGCGCATTAGTTATGATGGGCGAATAATAGAGAGGTATGGTCTGCAGATTACTACTCATAATAAAGAGAATATTGAATTTGGTTATGTTGGTTACAGGTGAATGTATATCAGCTTAAGAACAGTGGTCACACAAGACAAGATTTGGGTACTGAGGTGAGATGCCGTTTTTAGGTCGAGCCTAGCGCAGCGCGCATGTGCTGCTCTATGGGGAGGCTTCTTGTAAGCACTCCAAACTTCCCAGAGACTTCTCCGTGTGGGTCTGGCAACTCCCACACATTCCATTGGCCTTTGCGTGTGGCTTTCAATAATGAAAGCACCCAAATGGCCAAAGACGGGTGCATGACCCGCCTTTCCTCTAAACGTTCACTCCCATGGCGTTTGGGTCTCGGGAGCGAGCAGCGGCGTGCAGAGTGCTAGCTGCATTCCAGGATCATGTTACTAATTAACACAGTGCGGTCGCTTTCACTTTCACGGCCGCGCTTGTGGTTTTTTCCCCATGATTTTTGTCCTTGCCCGAATCGTTTGTTCTGCTCTCCAGCCTGTCACAATATTTTCTACCATTCCTCGGTCTGCCCCAAAATCTCCTGCCTTTCTCACTCTTTTATTCTGCTCATCGGCCTTTCACAATATTTTCTTCTGCTGTCCTTCCTGTTCCATTTCAAACAACGGGAATCACGGCTCGCAGCGGTCACGTTACTTGTTTCAATCACCGTCTCTTTATGTCAGGAAGGTTTGTGTGAAAGTGGACCCTGCTAGCCAGCCAGGCTTAAAAAGGAGAAGCGAGTCTAAAAAAAAGTTACAAAACGTTTTTAAAAAAGGATACAATTCGAAAAGCTGTAGAATGCTAATTCAAACGAGAAAATGCGCATTTAGCACCCTTTCATTTCTTCTCTTCCCGCAGTTTCAAAGGGGTGGCTTCCGATGCCTGGAAACCCGCTGCAGACACTGAACATGTTCTCGTTGTGGGCAAAAGAGAAATGCAGCCTGTTTGGTGATACGGTTTTAATAAGATTGATGTAACTCGGACACGGGCCAGTCAAGAGCCAACAAGCGCGTGTCTTCGGAACACTACTGGGCTCGCAGCGGTCGCGTTACTTGTTTCAATCACCATCTCTTTATGTCAGGAAGGTTTGTGTGAAAGTGGACCCTGCCAGCCAGGCTTAAAAAGGAGAAGCGGGTCTAAAAAAAGTTTTTAAAAAAGGATACAATTCGAAAAGCTGTAGAATGCTAATTCAAACGAGGAAATGCACATTTAGCACCCTTTCATTTCTTCTCTTCCCGCAGTTTCAAAGGGGTGGCTACCGATGCCTGGAAACCCGCTACAGACACTGAACATGTTCTCGTTGTGAGCAAAAAGAGAAATGCAGCCTGTTTGGTGATACGGTTTAAATAAGATTGATGTAACTCGGACACGGGCCAGTCAAGCGCCAACAAGCGCGTGTCTTTGGAGCGCTATTGGGCTCGCAGCGGTCGCGTTACTTGTTTTTAACAATGTACTGGACATGTGCCGCCTTGCAATTTTGCTAGCAAGCTGTATAAGAAAATAACATTCAAGACAGCTGTGGTCTGCATTGTTTTATTGCAGAAGCATCGTGCTAAACGGTGCACTTTTTTCTGACCGATAATGATTTTTTTTCATTTTGGGGAGGGCCAGTCAACTGCCATTTGCTTCCAGGCTGCTCCGCAGTCCAAAAAGCGATTGTCTGCCTTCGTTTCTCCCTCCCCGTCCTCTCTGTTGCTTCATTCTCACCCTCCACTGATTTCTGATACTTGCAGTCCTTTTAACTTTGGTATCGGGCTGAACAGCAGTGCAAAAAGCGCTTTTGCAACAATAAAAGTATTTCTTTGGTCTACCGTCTGCCACCTTGGATCGTTAAATGAAAAAAAAAGAAAAGAAAATGGTGCCTCTGTCATGTCTTAGATTCTCGCATGCGTGGTGATGCATGTCCACGGATGCCACCAGCAGTGGTTGCGTCATTGTGCCTTTTTTTTCCTCGGTAAAAAGCATTGAGAAACCAGTAGGTCAACAAGGCGAGACCGATTGGCTTTGCCAATGCTCGTTTATACTATGTTCAGAGCATGAACATATTGAGAATAACTATAACATGTCAATAATTACATCAGTATTATATTTACATTGATTAGGTACTTATTCTTAGAAACACTTGTGATGATACATTGAATGAGGTGACCCTGGACATGGATTTCTTAGTTTTAGCGTGTTCACCACTCACATGGCTGATAATGAGATGTACCCTCTGTGTTTTCGTAAACAGTTGTAACTTAACACTTAATGTTTATATGTATTTTGATTTTTCATGTTTTAAATTTGGTACTAATAAGTTATTGATCTATTTCCCTCTTTCTTAACACGAAAATGGTTTTAAAAACTTAAGGATTTAACTGTTTGGGCACATTTCCCCAGAACCTGACCACTAGGGTGTCTTGGGTGATGGGAGTATCTGAATAATATGATATTCTAATTCTGTATATACTTAATTTGTAGCCCTGATGAAGTCAGTGATGTGTACACATCTTTCTGACGAAACACGTGTTGGCTACAGGGGACTACTAAAGAATGTGGATTGAAGGAATAAATGTTCCTGAAAGCAAGAAGATTTGAACTCACTTATTTATGATTGTTATTTGAGTTGGTTGCTCGGGACTTTCTGTATAACCATTAAACTTGATTTAATGCAGTGATTTGTTTGATACCCTGAAGTGCCAACTTTGGAAGTCCCAGTCAGAAGTTAGTAGGGCTGAGATGTAAGCCTGTAACTCTGCATTTGCCTATGGGGCTACTAGCCTTTTAACAGTAAAAAACACATTGGTGGTTTTTACTGTTAGGACCTTAAAATCATGAAACTACAGGTCCAAACTTTTAATAGAATATACCCTGACTTTAAGGCTCAGTAGGCCTGCCTTAGGAGTAACTTACAAATATTAACAAGGAAGGCTTGGGCTTTGCCATTGCTTGAAATGGCAAAGTTGAGTTAGCAGTTTAAAACTGCTCTGCCAGCCAGCAATGGCAGGCTGGGAGTCATGTTTTGCCTTGTCACGCTTGTGGTGGCACAACTGGTGCGGAAGTCCACTAAAGACACTTTAACTTACAAGCCCTAGATACCTCTGGTACCCTATACTAGGGACTTCTAAGTAAGTGAAGTAATGCCGATTGGGGTCAAGCTAATCAAATATGCCCCTTTATAAGGGTCGTGCCCTCCTTGCCTTGTTGGGGGGAGGGGGGGCTCAAAGAATAAAGACGCATTGTCCCGTGAGACATGCCTGTGTGTGTACCCTATTCTCAAATTGAAACAGAGTAAAGGGTACGGTATAAAGTGACCAAACCAGTGCTGCAAAACACTGAAGAGCGCAGCCCTTCCCGTCTCCTATTTCTTAATGGGAACATGGTGCAAGGGTGGGTGACATGTGCCTATGACCGCTCCTACTCAGTTCTTATTTTATAACGTGGCACAGGAGGTGAGGTCCCAGATGGCATCCGCTCCTCACATTTTTTGAAACCCTTTCACACTTGGGTAAGGCAAGGGGGATGGGATAAATCCTCCCCACACTTGAAAAAGGAAGGGAGGATAAAGTAGAGCCGCCCAATGTATAGACTGCATCAATGGCTGAGGGCAATTTTTTCTCCTCAATGTTGGCAAGGGAGGAATGGCAATTTTTCCATCCACACCAGAGGAAACGTGAGGAGTCTCTAAAGCAGAGTACCACAGCTGCAATAAGTCTGAGCTTGAGGGTAAAGAGAAATTTCCCACCATTCGAAAGTCATCAGGTTTTAGGTGCTTGGGGAACACATCATGGCAATATAAAGCTGGCCCCACAATCTCGCATTGCCACCTGACCTTGGCCAAAGCAGAAGGACATGGACACCTCCCCCATTCCCAGTCCATAGGTAAAGCGATGGCAGAAAGGGGGCGGCTGGTGGGCAGGGTTAAGATGACAGTTATAAGAGAGGTGCATAAATGGTTGCTTTCAGCTTTAACATGGAAATCCACATGGGCACATTTTGTAGCCACAAACTTAAAAAGGTGTAAATTAACAGTACACCAAATTACACAAGATTGATTTGATGCCTTGCATTAGTCTGAAGCATTTCTCTTTCAGTCGCTTTAAAATTACAAGTGAAAAAGTAGTCACTGCACGCAGGTCTACACATGCATATATTAGCTGGATGTTGCCAAACATCAGAAATGTTTGAAAAAAGCAAAGAAACCTTCTCTTTGGCAGATTTTTATTTTTCCAGATCTCAAATATTTAACTTGTCAGTTTCATTCTCAATTGTTTTGAGACGGCAGTGATCTCTTTTCCCTTGAACTGGATAACAAACATGAATATGCTGATAGATCAAGAACTGGAAAAGAAAGAAATAGTTTAACCCTCGAAGGAACACCCCACATCACTCAAAAATGGTGTATTTGATGTAACCCTTTCTGTTTATGACGATAACACCATATTATGGGGAAAATTGTTCCCAATTTGCATGACCAATAAAGAACAAGCATTGGCAAAACCAACTGGTATAGCATTGGCTGCCAATTTTTCGTCTTCGGTCAATGTTTGCTTTTTTGTTTTGTTATGGTTTGTGTAAAACTTTATTGTCGAGGGAACTACAGAGCCCTTGACAATATAAAAAGATTGGCTACAAGCAAAAATATACTTTTGGTCTCAAAGCACACACTGATACAGTATTCCCTGACACTGGCGGGAACTACATTGAGTGTGGATGTGTTCTTGTGAAAGAACAGAATGCTACCACTCACTATGAAGTTACTCAATGGTTGAAGTGGACTGCCCCGTACAGTAGTGGGTAGAAGGAAATGTGACTGACAGTGACAAATCAATGGAGGAAGAAGTTTGGATAAAAACACAAAACAAATACATATATAGACATACATATAAATACATACATATATATATGCACATACACATACATATATATTGACAGGGAAAATAGAATTCTAGGTCAGGATCTGAAGTGAGGATTAACGCTCTTCGCTTTTATTAGCAGCAGCCTTTTTTAAAACCCAATTTCTTTTAATTTCACTTTAAAAGCGAAAAACCAACTATCTCAAGAGTCTATAGGAATCAAGTAACAAACATGACAATCGCAGAGTGTTTGTTTAGCTGTTCTTGACCGTTAAAGATTGTAGTGTGTAGAAAGCACTGAAATAGAGTGGTCGAGGAGCATCTTTCTGCTCCTTCGCGACCGCTGCTAATGGTGCTGTGTCGCAGTGAGGTCTGCCGCCCGCCAGGTGGCGCTCGACTCAGGCAGTCTCTCTCTACCCGCGACGAGCGATTCCTGTCAGTTTCAACTGACGGGATCAGACGCGCGCGCTCGCCGGGACTACTGCAAGCCTTGTCTGGAGACTGACGTCCATGTATGGGGTCTGTATACTGCATTGGCCACAGAATAGTTGTGACACCATGTGTAGGGTCTATATTGTATGCTATGCCCGACGCCCCCACCGGGGTCTGTATTTTGCATTGACCGTTAGGTCTATAGGGGAACACGGACTCGGGCACTCTACCGCACTCAATATCGGCACTAAGGGGGAAGTGTTCCCGGGGTTAGGCCCCTTGCTGTGTGGCTCTGCCCACGTAAAGACTTGACTGTATCAGCAATCCTAAAAAGCTTTGCAGCTACCTGCCTGCCCATAGTCCCCTACAAAGGGTTGTGCCGCATGAGTGGTTCCTTGAGGGTATAACTTCGGGCAAGTCTCAGTTTTCTCCATTAATTTTTCCCTGGTTACAGGAACTCTGCAATTTAGCATGGAAGGCTCAGAAGTAGGTTATGAGGACCCTTTGGACTGTATCCCTTGGGATGATGTTTTATAATGCGGTAGATGCCTCTATCTACCGTGCTGTAGATGAAGCAATGGGTCCCATGCAGGACCGCCTCGCCCAGCTTATTGCCCGAGAGTGTGCCAAGAAATCTCAGCCAGCGCCTGTGGCACCTGAACCCCCCCCCCGGTCTCCCACCCCCTCCAAACCCAGATGTAACACCGGCAAAGCGCCCTAGGGAAGATGGTGTGGACCTGAACGCTTTTGAGAGATTGAAGGATGCCTTTATGGGGAAGAGCATCCCAGCTTTACTCCCACCTGACCCAGAACCCCAACAAGAAGCCCCACCCACCTATACCCTGAATTGCAGGATGACGATCCTTCAGATGAGGAGGAAGGGTCAGCCAGGCCATGGCGGCCTTTTCCCCTCTCCCCTAGTGAGATACCAGCAGAGACGTCACAGTCAGACATGCTGGACCCAGACCAGATTCTTCACCCATGGTCGGCGGATTGGATTCCATGTGACAAGGTGGTGCAGTACGTGGCTAATCGCCTGCGCAAACCATTAGAGAAGGAAGCACGTAGCTGCCTCAGGGCAGAATGCCCTAGGCCCTCTTTAGAGGGTAAAGTAGCACAAACCCCAGACATAGACCCCAAGATGACCACATTTTTTGCAGAGTTTATCAAAAATCCGAAGGGAAGAGACCGGTCATGGCGGGCTTGCAAGGACTAGCTTTTAGATGTGGTGGGCCCCTTGACCAAGATCCTAGACATGACAGAGTATGCCAAGACTTCGGGTCCCATGATCTCCCCAGAGGCGCATTTGGGATGGGCACAGAGGACTATTATCTTTTTGGGTAATGCCAACTGCGCACTGTCCACAGAGCGCAGACGGTCATTGCTGATCAAAGTCGACCCGAAACTTGGGGACCTAGCTGTCTCGGAGGCAGGGGCAGTAGCCCAGGGCAGACTCTTTGGAGATCCTTTTATTAAGGAACTTGGGAAGTTCGTGAACACCTTAACTTCCCTGGATAAAGCCCAAGCTTCAATTAAGAAAGTTTCCCTCCCGGGTTTTCCAAGAGGCCGGCAGTGGTAGGGGCCGCTTGGCCGGCCGCTTTGCTTCCCAACCCTACTCCAGAGGGCAAGGCTCCAGGCGTGGCTATGGTTACCAAGACCAATCCAGCTTCGCAAACTTCTACCCCACCAGAGGTCAACGTTTCCGAGGACGAGGTTTCAAAGGACAAACCAACAACTCTAATGCCGGTGAGGGTTCATTCTTCCTCCGGGGTGCAGGTGGCGGGATGATTGGCATGTTTCACCCGGGAGTGGCAGGCCTTAACGACAGATGCCTGGGTCTTGCAAACACAGGGCTTCCAGATAGAGTTCTATGAGACCCACTATCAGGTTTCCAGACCGCACCCAATCCAATTCTCGGTGGCGGAAACAGCCTTAAAAGATGCGGAAGGCCAAGCTCTGCTGGCCAAACGAGCGATTCAACGGACGACCATTCACCCCCACGGGTTCGTCAGCAATATTTTTGTAGTGGACAAGGCCAATGGGGGACAGTGCCCTGTAATAAACATATGAGATCTCAATGAATGGTTGGTGTACCGACATTTCAAGATGGAGGGTATTCACCACCTGTGAAATGTCCTATGCCCATCAGATTGGATGGTTCGTCTATACCTCAAGGATACGTACATGGTGGTACCCATCTTCTCGCTGCACCGGCGTTTTCTTCAATTCCTGTTGCGCCAGCAGGCATTCAAATTTAAGTCTTCCCTTCGGACTGTCCTCGGCTCCCTGGTGCTTCACCAAGGTTCTCAAACCGGTGGTGGAACACCTTCGAGTGCAGGGCATCCGCCTCATCGTATATCTGAACGACATGCTCTTCATGGCCCAATTCCCTCTCCAGCGGTCACTCCACTTGCACACTGCGATAGACCTCTTAGAAAGTTTGGGTTTCGTGATAAACGAGGGCAAGTCCTTCCTGGTTCCATCGCAAACAGCAATCTTCTTGGGGTTTACGATCAACTACACGACCTCTATCATCAGTCTTCCATCTCGCAAAATGACAAAAATCAGACACAAACTGCACCGTACAATGGCCAAAAAGGGCGCCTCTTTGCGTCAGATCGCCCGCCTGGTGGGCCTCCTCAATACAGGCCATCTTTTCGGGCACCTTACATTATCGGGCCCTGCAGCGGCTCAAGGTGACTCGTCTCCACAAGGGCCGGTCGTACTCACAAATGAGGTACGAGAGGAAATTTCAAGGTGGCTCTCGCACATAGCAGCAAGGAATAGAAGAGCAATCTTCGGTTCTGCTCCAGACCTTGTCAGAGTCAGACGCCAGCAGGTCCGGTTGGGGCACTCGGTGAGCTGAGTTCTCAACAGGAGGGCCATGGTCACCTCAAGAACAATTGTTACACATCAACTGTTTGGAGCTCCTAGCGGGTTCCTTTGCGGTCCGCTGTTGGACGAAAGACAGAGCCCAGTCTTGTGTGGTACTCAAGATGGACAACGTGCAGCCCTCAGATACATCAACCATCTAGGGGGGCACGCATTCCAAAGTTCTCTCGGATCTAACGACCAGTTTTTGGCAGTATTGCCTAGATCATCATGTATCCGTGACTGCAGAATACCTCACGGGCCAAGAAAACCAAGTGGCAGACTGGCACTCCCGCCATCTGCGGAATTCCAGCCTATGGAAACTAGGCCTGGAAGGGTTCACGCAGCTAAAGAGGAGATGGGGTCAGTTCTCAGTGGACATGTTTGCATTCCGGTTGTACCACCAGTTACCCCGGTTCTTCACCTGGAGACCGGATCCCCTGGCGGCAACGACGGATGCTTTCCTGCAGGATTGGGCCTACGAACAGGGATATGCCTTTTCCCCCTTCGCCATGATCACTTGAGCATCAGCCCAGATCCGGCATCAGAAAGAGGACGTGGTAATGGTCACTCCGATTTGGATGTTCTCCAATCCAACTTCCCCAGTTTTCTCACCTCCTTCTCAATCCTGACCAGATTCGCCACTAGCTAGTCCTGGGGAGCTCCCTAGCCCGGATAGCTTGGCGGATTACAGGGGACGATAGGCGGTCCCAGGCCTTTTGCATCAGGCTCAAGAGCTCCTGGAGAAAGCCTGGGCAGACAGTACGGTCAAAAGGTACAGGTCAGCTTGAACCCGATGTCACGTTGGTGTCTGCGACAAGGTTCGGATACCTTGATCGCCGATTTAATACAGGTGGTGAATTTTTTTTTTAGCAGGATTAGCCACAGAGGGTTTGGCTTATTGATCCATAAACACTTTCTGCTCTGCAATCTCGGCCGGCCATTTTCCAGTTGATGGGGCTCCAGTGGGAGAACATGCTCTAGTATGTAGGCTCCTTCAGGGACTCAGACTGTCGTTGCCGCCATCTCCTAGATACTCGGCGCTTTGGAATGTCAACCGGGTTCGCAACCTTTTTCTCTCTTGGCAACCAAACAGATTCCTGTCCCGCAAAGATCTCTCCGCCAAACTGGTAATGCTACCATGTTTAGTCTCATGCCGAAGGGTATCTGATGTCTGAGCCCTTGACATAACAGGCAGAATTGTTGTCCTTCACGGTGTCTAGAAGAACCAAATCCAATATCAAAGTCAGACTACCCAGCCTTCCCAGACTCCTCGAAGCTCTGCGTGGTTCAGTGCCTCAGAGCGTATAAGCTGATGTTGGAGGAATTACGCCCGCTGGGCGAGAGACAACCCCTGATTGCACTTAAAAAAACGCATTTGGCGGTCTCCTCTCCCACGATTGCACATTGGGTATGATGGGTCATGCAAGAAGCGGGCATTGAACTGACCATGTTCAAGGCCCATTCTGCTAGAGGGGAAACAGTGTCTAAGGCTTTCTCCCTTGGAGCGAGATTAGAGGACATTATGAATGCCGCAGATTGGTCCGTAGATTCCACTGTTAAGAGATTTTACTTCAAGCCGGTGCTGGATATGGCTCATTTGGTGGCAAGCAAGCTTTAAACCAGCATAATCCTCGCTTCCGGTCGGGACATAGAATGAAAATTGTTCTTAACTCATGTAGGAAAGTTTCAATTCTATTAAGGACACAGAGGCGAGGATTATCCCACCGGCAAGGTTTTTCTCTCTTCTTAGAACACACCCAAAGTACTACGTTTATGATGTATGCATAGGTCGTCTTTATTTTAAAGAGTTTGTTGACGATGTTATTCATGGAGTTAATATCTATTTGAAATAATCATGACATTGCAATTCTGCCTGATCCGTCTCTTATTTCCAGGTTCAGATGATACTAAAAAAGGACAAGAAGTGGCTAAGGCTGGACTTGTGCGAAGAAAGGGGGGGGGGGGGGAATCAGAGAGGGGACGATTACAGGCACAAGTGGAGCCTGATTGGTTACTACTATGGACTACTGTTGGACTGTGATTGGTCATGTTTGTTACATGATTCCCAGAGACTCTTGGGACTAAGTTTTTCTCTTTTAAAGTGAAGTTATAAGAAACTGGGTTTTAAAAAAGGCTGCTGTTAATAAAAGCAAAGTGTTAAAGCATAATCCTCGCCTCCGTGTCCTTAATAGAATTGAAACCTTCCTACACGAGAGTTAGGAACAATTATTCTCAGATCCCCATTTCCCTTACAGGGAATAATCCATATGGTCCACTTTAATGTTTTGAGAAAAACACACATAGCAATGTAGACGTTCATATAAAGTCGTTATTTTCAAAAGCTTCTTTGCGCTTTAGATGTTAATCAAAGTTCTCCATTTAAATGCATAAATTCCACAACCAGCCAACACGTGTTTCGCCAGTTTCTCGCTTCTTCAGGGCTGTTTCATGAAAACAGAAATGGTATTCTCTTAATATCAACATACTAAAAAAACTATTGAACAAAATTATAACTAAAAACAATACAATTTTCTTCAACTAGCCCAAAACAAACATACAAAATGATACATATATGTAGCATCTCTCCACAGTATAAAGAATACGAAGAAGAGGGGGAGAAAGAACAATTTTTTTACAAAAAACGTTTAGGGAAAAATCCAACCTACTTAACATATGTTCCAAATAATACATTACATTGATATTAAATCCTCTCAACCAGTTTAGGTACAACACATTTGTATTTTGCAATGCTTGATATTATCAAAGCCACATACATTATTATACTCATTATAATCATTATAAGATCTACTATGGTTGCAATTGGTTACACCACTGCCTTCTAAAGAATTAAGTATAACAGATTGCTATAAAAGCCATATACAGGAATTTTATTCATGTCCATTCCATGACCTGGAGAGTTGTAAACAACACTAACACGTGCCTAAGATTTCATGCACCCGTTCTCCCTCCATGTTGTTGACCCATATCTCATACTCTGGAAAAAATATATTGCAATACAAGCCACTAACGGGAATTCTTATTTGCGTTTATTGCATTACTTGAACTATAAGCAACACCAAAGTGTGCCTGTAATATTATACATCCAATCGGAGTCTGTAATTTTGACCCTTATGTCCTGTTCTAGACTGTTTTAAGAGGGTATTTTAGAGCAAAAAATGTTTTCATTTTTTATTTTTATTCAGGAAAAGGCAGGGAGTCACGCTTTGCTTAATATAATTCCAATGAACATTAGTTTGTTATTATATATAAATATTAAAATATACCTTCTAAAATTGTACATCAAGCAAATACTTCAAGTGTTCGTTCCTTTCAGTGATCCCGACCAAATCATGTGCAATGTCATTTATTATCTACAGAAGAACATGTATTACTTTAACACATCTGTTCAATATCACAGCTAGTTTAGATTCTATCATTAACTACATAGTTGGTTATTTCACACTCCGATTCCACTTCCAAATCCAATAGAGGGGAGACCCAGATAGCTTTTCTCAGTAAAGACATCAAATGCTTGTGCCACCACTCGACTCAGACTGAACCCTTAAAAGAGCATGCATTGATAAGTCACGCAGATGATATTGTATAGTCCAAAGCAAAACCTGCTAAAAAATTCAAAAAGAAAAAATTCAAAAGATAAGAAAATATATGAGGGGGCAACACCGCCACGATACCCACAATACAATCATTACTTAACCTCCAATCTCAAATTATTCGTATCCTGCTTAAATCAATCCACTTCTCTCAACATAATATCCCCAACGCTTACTTTTTCTGGGCAGCTGCCATGGCCTATTTTATCTAGTGTCTGTGGGATGCCAGAAATCCTGGCCTTAAAATACCCATTTCTCAAGCAATTAGAAGTCCCGCTCAATTCCTAAAACATCTAATTACGTTTAAAATTCAAAATCCACAATATCCATTGGTTCTAGTATATTTGTCTTCAAAGTTTCTAACTGCGCTAGAACGCAGAATGTGTTCAGTTTCTAAGATCGCTATATTTAAACAAAAGACTTCTGGCCCAGCACCAAAACAAATATTAAAGCCTTCCGGCTCGGGATCGAGTCGGCCGCATTCGGGCACCGGGCCGAAACAATCGGCATCGAGACAAACACTTTCGGAGTCAACTCCTTCGGTACCGAAACTGAAACCATCTTCGGATCCGAATACATCGGCGCCGAAAACCTCAGCCCCAAAAATATTGGCACCAAAAGATAAAACAGCTCCTACTCCATCAAAGGAGCCTCGTTTCGACGTCCAACCTTCAAACCCGGACTCGAAACAAAAGGAACTGGTCATCAATCTCAAAACCAGTGAAATTCAGCAGTTATAGTTACCTGAGCGAACTATAACTTACGCTCCTGCAATGCACTGCTTACGACCTCACATCATATATCACTTATGACATGGCCAGTGACATCACTGATGACATCTCAAATGACATCACTAATGACATCATCCACAGAACCACTCATATACCCATTTCTCTCATACATCCACACACAGCCACACAACCACTCACACACCCATTCACAGACCCATGCAAGTACTCACACACCCACTCACTGATCCATAGAGCCACTCACTTATACAGCCACTTACACAACCGCTAACTCACCCATATAGCCACTGATGCACCCACTCACCAATACAGCCACTGACACATCCAGTCATTGAGACATACACTTACACACCCACTCATATACCCATACCGCCACTCACACACTGAGTTAGTCACCCATACAGCTACTCACACACCCACTCACTCACTAACCAATAGTCACTCATACAGCCACTCACTCACTCCACTCACACACACACACCCACACAGATACGAACACATGTACTCACACACCTCTACAGTAATTGACACAAGCACACACTCACCTATACAGGCACTTTCACATTCATTTACTCAGCCATACAATACTTATGCACCCAGTCACTCACCCATACAGCCACTTACACACCCCATCACTAACCTTTACATGCCTCCCACATACCCACTCACTCATCCATACACCACTGATACACCCACTCACTCACCCATACAACCACTAACACATCCACTCACTCACTTATATAGCCTCACACAGCAACTCATTCACCCATACAGCCACTCAGAAACCCACTCACATACAGATACGCACAATCACACAGCCACTCACATAATATTCGTTAGAAATAGTATCACTCACTACTAGTACACAAACTATACTAATTTAAGTAATGTAGTTGTTTACTATACATATACTAGGGAGAGAATGTGCCTAACGGCTAGGGCGGTCGACTTCGGAGCTGGGGAACCGGGTTCGAGTCTCGGCAGGGATGCTCAACATTCTGTGATTCTGGGCAAATCACTTAATCTCCCCGTGCCTAACAAAACTGAATGCGTCCGTATGTAACGTAACTGGTGCTCATGTGCTCTGATACCTCCAGGTCTAGTTAGCGCTATATAAAACTCCCCCCAAAATAACACTCAAACGTTTAGAAAACACTCACACTTAATGGATGATGTCATCAGTGATGTCACTGACCATATCATAGAGTGACGTAATATGTGAGGTCATAAGCAGTGCATTGGGCATAAGTTATAGTTAGCTCATGTAACTATAACTGCTGAATTTCACTCGTTTTGTACAAGTGAAATTTGCGCTTAACTATAACGTCCTAGTAACCTTTATTTTCAGTGAACGTTATAGTTAGGCTCAGATTTTACTCGTACAAGACCAGTGAAATTCAGCAGTTAGTTACCTGAGACTACATCCACAGAACCACTCGCACCCAATTACACCTCCATACAACCTCTCGTACGCCCACTCGTACACCCACACAACCACTCACATACCCATTCAGACTCATCTGTACCCATATACCCACTCACTCCTCCATAGAGGCATCCACAAACCCACTCACTCGTACAGCCACTCACATAACCATTCACTCACCCTTACAGCCACTAATGCAACCAGTCACTCACCTCTACAGCCACTCACGTAGCCATGCTGCTACTTACACACCCACTTATTTACCTACACAGTCCCTCACACATACAACCTCTCAACACAGCCACTCACTCACCCATACAATTGCTAACTCTCACCCACACAACCACTTACATACCCATTCACACATCCATACAATCACTCACATCCGCTCAGTCACCCATACAGCCATTCACACGGACATTCTCCAATACAGCCCCTCACACACCAACTCACATAACCAAACAGCCACTCACATATCCATGCAGCGACTTACACACTGAGTCACTCACTCATACAACCATTCATACACCCACTCACTCACCCAAACAGTCACTATACACCCACTTACCTACCCATGGAGCCACTCACACCGCCGGTCACTCATACATACAGCCACTGACACACCCACTTACTCACCAATACAGCCACTCAGACAGCATCTCTCACCCACACACCCCCTTAAACACCCATACAGCTACTTACACACCAGGATAAAAGCACACAGCCACTCACATAATATATGTTAGAAGTAGTATCACTGAGTAGTAGTGCACCTAGTATGGTAATGCAACTTTTGTAGTAGGTTAGTATATATGTTTAACACTTATACTCACTTGATGTCATTTGAGATATCAGTAATGTCACTGACCATGTCATGAGTGATGTAATATGTGAGGTCATAAGCAGTGCATTGTGTGGGGATAAGTTATAGTTTGCTCAGGTAACTAGAACTGCTGAATTTCACTGGTTTTGTACGAGTAAAATCTAAGCCTAACTAGAAAGTCCCTGTAACCTTTGGTTTTTTTAAGTGTGTATATATATTATATATAGACACACATTTATATATATACACACACACACACACACACACATATATACACATATATATATATACACACACACACACGTATATATATTTTTTATTATTTACACACACTCCTGACGGGAGGGGGGGGGGGTAAGAAGAGGTGGGTTAAAATCCCCTAAGCCTCGTCAAAGACCTTTGTGGAAGAAATAATGCTCCACAGCTGCACCAACTGACAGTAGAGGGCATTGCTGGCCTTACACACCAAAATACTCACGTGTTGCCCAAGATCATGGATTTCTATTCTTTCTATGGTCCCATACTGACCTTGTCCAAGGGGTGAAAAAAGTTCTTTCTGCCCCGTCACACTTGGCTATCCTCGTTCACATCATACTTTACAATGAAAATGTTTCTTCTTTATGAGCATCATCTTTACTTCAAATGAAATGCAAAAATGGATCCTGTTGTGATGGTGAAAGTAAAAGCCCATTGGCAAAGACTTTCTTTTATGCTAGACATCAAAAGACTGGAGTTTAAATGTTGTCCCAAGGTATTAAGAGCCTCCACAATGATCGTAGATTATCAAACTCCCAATGAATCTGCAGAATCCTAGCCAAGGCAAACAGCATTTAGTCCCTGCAGCAGAAGCAAACACGGGAGTAGGGCAGGCTTTCAAAACAAACAGTTAAACAAGTATCAAAGATTAAAAGGCTGTACTCACCAACGTCATACCCAAGTATGTCATTCCACTGTGAGTCAGCTGGTTGTTCCATAGCACCAGCGTGATAAGCCCTTTGCGCTGCTCTTTCAAACCTTCACAGATATATGCTAAACCTATAAAAGAAAAATCAGTAAGATTAGTATACCAGGGATGGTAAGCTCACTCAAAGAAAACATGTTTCTTCTCAGAGCCTTTACGTTATAGTACCACAAGACAGGCATTGTCCTTCAGGACCTGCACCAGGACCCCTCTGATGGAAGGAAGGCTTCATAACTGATATGGAACCGGCTCTCAGCTGGAGACTAAAGGCCTCTAAACTCCACCCCACCACATCAGCTACACATCTGTCACCACTGTGAACTTTGGATAGAGAAGGAAGAGTTGTCTGCCGTAGGTCAGGCTGGCGTCAGCCAGTGACCACTGCAGATCATGCGCCGTCTCCTTTGAGATCTGAATGTCTTATTGTATGGCCACTGGGATCGGAGGGTCCACTGCAGGGCCCCACATCTACACTCCCCTCCCCACACATCTTCAGAGCCCACGTTTATTGTGTCAGGAGACTTTGGCAATTTTGAAAATGACCAAAGTCAGTAGAGTTAACCCAGGGATCCCTCTGGTTATGGAAATCCGGATGTATAACCATTGGTTGCACTTTGATGATTTCATAGTGCAACACAAGCCTGGAGCAGGCCACGGTCAGTTTGGGTCATTGAGCAATGCTGGCAGAGTCAGTGTTGGCACAGAAGAAATGGGAGTGGATCATGGTGCTCTCGAAGTCAGTGCCAGAGTCAGTACGATCAGCTAGCAGGTCCCAAGCAGGCTGATGACATTGTGGGGACCCAACAGCACAAGGCCAGTGGAGCGCCCTATGCCTCCATGGGGCTCAAAGACCAGACAGAAAGCTAGAGTCAAGTCTGCAGCATGGCCTCTTTAAAATCTGCTATTTGTTGCAGGGTTGGCGGCCGCCCAAGAAACCTGGTACATGCAAGGACATAATTGCGAGATTAGTTTGGAAACAGGGGACATCGCAGGAGTGATAGACTTTTGTATGGAATGATGGGGTAGAGTTCTGCTTGGCTGTCTTACACTTCTGTCTACATTTTGACTTTCTGGAAGACTTTGAGCTGGAAGTGGTCTTTTCACAGCAGTGGCCTTGTGATTTGGGACAGACATTGAGCCCATGACTTATAACAGGAGCAGGACTTCTCTTTTAACTGCGACCTCTACTAACGTTTAGCAACAGAGTATATTTCCGAGCCCTAAATCAGACTAGTGTGCATAAAGGCACACTTTTTGCACCAGTTACAGTTGTGGCCAGTGCCCAAGTACTACAGGCATTCCTTTGGTGGGTCCATGACCGACAGCTGCTTCCTGCAGTCATTGCTCAGCGTAAACACCGTTTTTTTTTTGTTTTTTTGGGACATCATTCACTAGCAGGTTTTTTGAGTTGGCAGAAAACCAACAAAGCTAGAAGCCGTGCTCCTAATCAGCATCAAGAGGCAGCAAACAAATAGAACTGACAGTGCGCAGGTGTGGCACTTTTATTTTATTCCCAGTGGACCCTGACAAAACCCCGTGGAAGACAGAAGGTTGGAGCGCCACCCCACCCGTGGATACCTTAGGAACCAGGAAGCCAGGTGCATAGGTGTGAAGTGGCGTCGAAAACCGCTGTCGAACTCAACGCAGGACATCAGAAAGATGCCGCTGCTGGAGAAGGTGGAAGTGTCCGGTGGAACCCAAGATGTGAAGAACCTGCAAGCAGAGGGGACAGAGTCTATGCAACTCAGGAGTGAACAGGAGGCACCGAAGACGAATGCCCACCGATGTACAGTGTTGCAGGGAAGCGGATGGTGACCTTGAAACTGCAGCTGTGCGGACCAGGGAACGCTGTGGATGAGCAGGAGCCGGATACGAGCTGTCCCACGTCGGATGTCGAGAGTTGATGGGTCGGTGTCCGTCGGGAGCACCAACAAGTCTTGGCAACTGCAACCAACGTGGAAGTTGAAGAAGGTGTAATGTCGGGACCAGCAAGGTCCAGGAGACTCCCCACAAGCAGGGTAGTCAGGGCAGGCTCCGAGCAATTAGGGGAGCCCAAAGAATTTAAAGATGACCCTCAAGAGGACCCACAGGCCGGAGGCGCTGGAGTTGCGAGAGGACCTCGAGCAGCTCACCAAAGATGCAGGCCCACGGTGCAAGTGATGAGGTGAGGACGAAGATCTTGGTCACTGGAGATGCTTGAGATTGGGGCTACTTGGAGCCCGAAGATCTTGGTGGAAGGAAGCCAACAAGCCTCTGCAACTGCAAGTCGACGCAGTGCACAGGGGTTCGGTTACTGTGGCTCCGATGAGAGATACTGGCCTCTAACTTGGTGAGAGGACAGGGCAGGCCTCGAGGGATGAGAAGAACCACCACCTGTATTGCTGAGCCTTTCGGGGTCCGTGGGAGTTCAGGATCGGCAGGTCGGTCAGCTTAGTTTCGGTGCCTGCAGATGCAGGGAAGTGACTCCTTCACTTCAACAGAGATTCCTTCAGGTATCTTGGATGCCCACAGGCCTTGGAAGGTTCCTGTATGGTGCACAGGCACGTACGTTGCAGCAGACAAGCAGGACGACGAGATCAGGAGCAGCAGTAGTCTTCCTAGTTGCAGCCGTGATGCACAGAGCAAAGTCTAGCGAAGTCCAAAGTGCCCAGACGGTTGAAGAAGTAATGTCTGAAATGTATCTTGTCCCACGACGAATCTAGGGACCCACCCTCAGGTAAGCCCTTAAATACCCTAAGGAAAGGGTTGGGACGATACAGGGGTCCCTCCTTGAGGAGGGGCTGGACAAGAGGGAGGATACTGCCCCTGTCCTTAGTCAAGGTTTGCGCCAGAGCAGGAGCCAACGGCTCACTGAACTGGTTTGAACTGGACTATGCATGGAGGACACAAAGTGTGCCCTGCACGCAAACTATGTGGCGCTGGCAAGCGCCCCCACCCTGTCCCAATACACTAAACCCTGTCTGGGAGGTGGTCACACCCACCTGTGACAGGATACCTATTGTTCTGCCTTCCCCTGCCCGAGCTTGGCTCAGCAGCAGGAGGGCAGAAACGTCTCTCTGGCCGGCAGCAGCCCTAGCTTGCTGTCCGGGTCTGGAAGACTGGTACCGGGAGCACTGAGGGCCTCCTAAAGGAGCTTTACGGTGCATGGAATCATACCTCCCACACTGTTTACGGTGTGGGGGTATGATTCCAACATGTTTGATACCAGACATGATGGATTTGTTACAGCCAGTTTTGAGATGATCGCATAATGACGCCGTGCCCCTCTATATATCATACGGCTGTCTCACTTACAACACAGGAGAATGGACTCCATGGGCTGTCCTGCTCATGCAGGGGCACCCTCACACTTAGAGCCAAGCACCCTGCCTTCAGGATTGTAAGGCCTGCTTTAGGGGTGCATTATAGGTTTCAAGTGTAGTGACCTTAGATATAGGTAAACCTATATATTTCGTAAGTGGTGCTATCACCAGCTTACACAGGATGCAATGGCAGGCCTCTAGTTACAAATTGAGTGGTCTCCCATGGGTGGCATAACATATGCTTAACCCATGGGGGACCCCTGGTGTACCTACGCCCTGGGTACCTTAGTATCATATACTAGAGACTGATAAGGTTGCACCAGTGTACAATCTGGGATGTACCCAAGTACTTACAAAACCAATTTAGGGGAGAAAGCACAGAGATTGGGGTCTTGATTAGCAGGATCCCAGTCAGACTAGTCAGAAACAGCATTACATCAAGCAAAAAGTGGGGGTAACCATAAAAGCAGATCCTACTTTCCCACAAGGGATGCACAGCAGGAAGAAGAGAAGTGCAAGAGCTGCTGCTAAACAGACTGCCCATCAAGAGACTAAAGAACACCAAGCAAGAAAAAGATGGTGCTGCAGCATCTGCATTCATCCAAATGACAACACATGTTGGTCAAATGAAATGAAGCAGCTTGCATATCTTGAACAAGTGCCATGCAGTGTGTTGGACAACAAAATAAATAACAGCCACTTTTGCCAGCTCTGACCAGTCAAATACTCCAGTTCACATTCCAGGCTGCGCTGTTGAGATACTTTTCGCAACCGTTCAAATGAGATCACAAGGCAAATAAAAATAGTTACATGAGAGATGGCAAGAGGCACTACAGAAATTAAGGATGTTCAGAAAGAAAATGCTGACTCAAAATAATGTTGTACGCATCACTTAAACGGCTTGGTGCGTTGTGCACACATTGCACAGGACTGTGTGCAACTGCACTAACAATCCCAAGAAGGCAAAATGCCTTAATTGTTCAAAGTTCAATGAAATGAACAACAGTGAGCTGGGTAATAGTGGCACCTTATACTTAGTGCCAAGAGAACGTTCGCTTTTTGGCATGCAGTGCTAACAAAACACAGATCATCAATCGGGACTAGTTAATCAGAAACTAATTACTTACCTGTAACAAACAAATGCTGTGCATCTGGTTTTCATTTTAGGCATCAACCATAGGAGGAGTTATCCTGGCTCACTATGACAATGGGTGAAACACCCAATGCCAAGTACATCAGTGTCATCTTCAGAATTCTCTGCACCCTCTTACATTGTCTGCGTATACTTCTATTTTTTATTTGCATTGACTCCCCTCCTTCGTCCAGCATGGGTAAGGGTCATTTATGGATGCAGAAGCATTATGGATGCAAAACCTCAGCTATAGGAAAGTAGCTTGTTTCTTTTGCAGCTTGAATCTAATCTAGGTTCACACACTGTGCATTTGGTTATGTAGCACTATCCCAGAGGTGGGTAAGAAGAGTGAGGGTTTACAAATAATTGCTTTAAAATAAATCTAAACCACCTGTACTTTCTCTCCGGTGAACATTTACAAAGCAATGCATTGGTGACCATGTGGCTTTGATGTATATATCAATCAGCAATACATTCTTACCTATATGCTAGTGTAGACTTTTTTTGTAGAGTGAGCTCTTGGTTTATCCTGCCATAAAAAAGCTTATTTGGATTACTTTTCTACACTCCATCTTCCTGTAGTATTTTTGGAAACAATCACTTAGTATCAACTACCCTACAGTGCATGTGCTACAAAGAATAGTCGTGCCTTTATGTAAAGAGTTTGTCTCCGTTATAAGCAAGAGTTATCCAAACATTTAAAGAGTGTAGTGCTTTCTCTGCTAACGTTTTAGGTTGCTGGTAGATGTACAGATAGGCTTTCAGAAAAATGAAACACTACATTTGATATGTATTTTCGGTTAATTCTCATTACCACTTTATCCCTGTGGACCAGTAAATATGGTCCAGAGCAGTCTGACCTGTTAATTAATTAATATGTTTAGTGTAGCCTTACGCACTGTTTGAAAAAGTCTTTCATATGATTTGCACGAAGTAGCTTTAAGTTGCACAGAGGGTAGGTTCTCAATTTCTTCTAGGAATTTTTTAATGACTGGTATCGAAACTAAATTGTTGTGTATGTCACTATCGCTGATCAATGTACCCTTACTGTGAATGCCACTTTAAGAATTTCCTTTCACTGGTTAAATGTTGAATGCCCTGCCATGAATCCAAACAACTAATCGCATCCACTTAGCTGCCTAACACGAGTGGTTAGACTTCTTGCCTGCATAATGACTTCCAAACGTATACTTGTTAAGTTCAAAATTGCTAATTCTAAGACTTCAGGAGCAATGCTCCTTGATTCAGGCTGCTTGGATCTGGATGGCAAATATGTCCTTTCTGATTTGTTAGAGCTATTGTTTTGAATTTGTCTTCCACTTTAAATTTTTAAATGCGAGTACTGTGTTTGGTTTACCAATTACAGAGCAACTAATATTAGCAACATATTTGTATGCCTGTATTTATTGACAAGCAGCATCAGTGGAATTGGTAGAAAAGTGTAAGCAAATGTTCTGCATCACTCAACCATGTATTTCCCTGGGAAATGATCTCTGGATGCGAAGTGTTGGCATTTGTGTTTTCTCCTGTTGTAAAATGATACATATGGTGTGTCCAATGATTTAAAGAGCATGTCCATGCTATTTTGATCATGTTCCCACTCCTGTGTTAGGCATGCTTGTCTGCTCAGTCTTTTTTTTTTTTTATATCTCGCTCTCCTGGCAAGTGATCAATATTAACACTTTGCTCTGTTTGGCCCATTCCAGACTTCCTGTGATAGTTTCAGCAGTGTGCAAGAACTTGCTCTCCCTTGCTTGTCTGCAGTGGTGTTTTCTGTCTGAGTTTTTACTATCTTCACATTTATCTAAGCCTGGCATGACTTCATTACAGGTTAAGTCTCTTGGGTTCCAATACATTATATGTTGGCCTGTCTCCTCCTCTGTCGTACATCTTGACTTTTAAAATTCTCCATGTGTGCATCCAAGCCTGTGTGTTATGCATCTATGGTAATGAGTTTTGCGGCAAATGGTGTTTGAAAAATCTTCTCTCGATCGTGTTGTCCCGCATGCACCTTTTTAACTCTTTGCAATTTGCTTGTGACAACCTCTATATTTTCACAATTGCCTGTTGCTTGTGACCATGAACTTGACATCCTTTTTTGTATAGGTCACACGTACAGCCTTGCAAAGGGTATTCGTGGAATGCACAAAGTCAGCAATCCTAATATTTTTATCAAAGGCTGGTGAAGGCAAACTTGTTGCCATAAAAGCAAAATCTTTTTGTATTGTATTCCTCATGCTCTGTGTTGATTCCGCATTCTATAAAGTGTGTGGATACGATTTTATTTCATACTGACTGATACCCAGTTTGCATAACCGGACCCTTTTACCAGCCAATTGTCTAGACAGGGTTCACATGGATGATTGGCACCTCAGATGTGCTGCCACCAGTGCAAGAGATTATGCAAACACCCCTGGTGCGGACTTCATTCCAAAAAGCAAAACCTAGAGTTTTGCAATGTATACCTCAGATTACAACCTTTACATATTTTTCATATTTCTTATTCTAGTGATGTAGAAGCAGGCATCCTTGAATCTAATGTCACCCAGCAATCTTCCTCTTCCATCATGGCTATGACATCCTGCAATGTAGCAATTTTGAATTATTGAGTCTCCACTAAACGACTTAGAAGCCTTAAATCCAGAAAGGATCTTAGGGAGAGCTCTTGCTTTAATTTGAGGAAAAAAAGTGAGGTCCCACATTTCATTCCTTCTTTAGTACTATCTTTTTTCTTCCCGAAGTAAAAATTCTTCAACTTCTTTCTGGAGCAGAGAAATGTTACCGATTTCTTAAGTCTGTCTTTTTGGAGGTATTATTGGTGCTGTTCTCTATAACTTCATGCAACAGCCATTCTTTACAATATTTAGTATACACTTGTCTAAGGCAATTTTCTGCCATTCTTGGAGGATACCCCTTAGTCGTCCCCGTACAGGTATGATCAAGGGGTGGGGTGACTGAAATGGATCGTTTTCTTGTATGCCAATACTTATGAAAGATAGGTTCCTTTAATTTGCCATGAAACTTCTGTGCACGTTGACTAGATGAGTTAATTTGTGGGGAACCCATGGTTTGGGAAACTGGGAATAGTTGTTGTGACAAAGTAGGCATCCCTGACCAACTACTAGGTTTATTGAACCGCGTTCAAAGTGCTACAAAGGCCCTTACTAGATATTTGGCTTTTTTCATCTGTTCCAGGGTTTGCACAACTACACTACAGTTGTTTAGGCTGAAAGGGGAATTAACGATGTTGGCCTGGACTTCTGGCCCGAAAGAACAAGTCACTTACCTTCGGTAACGATGTATCTGTAAGTAACATTAATAGTTATAGATTCCTTACCTTAGAATTACCCCCAGGCGTCTGACTGGATCCGGAGAAATTTTTTCTTAGCAGTACCTCTGCGCGTCGGAAGGTGGCGTCGGTCGACTCCGCGTTCGTCGTCGGGATGACGTTGCGGTGTCTACTTAGATGCCGCCCCTGCGCGCTGACGTCAGTTCTGACACGACTTTCGACGCCAGAAGCGCAGAACCATGCAAGACACTGACCACTGGTGCACATAACTAGGGCCCTGTAAGGGAGTCCCTATCCCTAGAAGTCAGTTTGCAGAACGGGGAGGATGGGTGGGGCGGTAAGGAATCCTTAACTACTAATGTCTCTTACAGATACATCGTTACCGAAGGTAAGTAACTTGTTCATCTGAAAGAGACCGTAGTTATAGATTCCTTACCTTAGAAGATATACCCCAGCAATGCCAACCCCGGAGGTGGGTCTGCGAACTAAGTTCACACCAGGAAGTCCTGGAGAACAGAACGGTCGAAAAAGCGGTCTCTCCAGACTCGGCTGTCCAAGCAATAATGCTTGGTGAACATGTGCAAGGATGCCCACGTGGCTGCCTGACATATGTCAAATAAGGGAACTCCGTATCCCAAAGCAGTAGTGGCTGCCGTCGCCCTGGTAGAGTGGGCGTGCAGTCCCACTGGAGGTTCCTTTTTAGCCAAAGAATAACAGATCTTGATACACAGGACAGCCCATCTAGACATGGAACGTTTTTGCACTGCCCGACCTTTCTTAGCGCCCACATAACCGAAGAGTTGATCGTCCACCCGGAAGTCTTTTGTGCGGTCAAGGTAGAAAGACAGCGCACACTTTGGGTCCAGACGGTGGAATCTCTACTCCTCTTTGGAAGGGTGCAGAGGCGGGAAGAAGGTGGGCTATGTGATGGTCTGACCTATGTGGAAGGAAGTAACCACTTTGGGCAGAAAAGAGGGCCTAGTACGGAGGACTACTTTGTCCAGATGGACAGCAAGAAAAGAAGGGTTAGAAGATGAAGACTGAAGCTCACTCACCCTGCGAGCAGAGGTGATGGCAAGCAAGAAAGCAGTCTTCAAAGTGAGGAGACTAAGAGGACAATTAGGTAGTGGCTCAAAGGGAGCACACATAAGATAAGTGAGCACAAGGTTCAAGTCCCACTGGGGAATTACGAAAGGAGAAGGAGGAAAGAGATCAGTAATGCCCTTCAGGAATCTGTTAACAATCGGGAACTTGAAAAGAGAAGGCTGATCAGGAAGGCGAAGAAAGGGCGAAATGGCCAAAAGATAGCCCTTAAGAGTGCCCAGAGCAAAGCCCTGCTGGGCCAAGGAAAGGATGAAGAGAAGAACCTCTGAAAGAGGGGCAGAGAGGCGATCCACAGCCTTTGCTGTGCACCATGCCACAAATTTGTTCCATCTACAGGCGTATACCGTTTTGGTGGAGGGATGCCTGGCTGCCAAGATGACAATACAGTCTTCCGGAGGAAGGTCGAAAGCTGTCAACTGTCACCGCTCAATCTCCACGCAAGGAGGTGGAGCCTTGACAGGTTTGGGTGGAGGACCTTTCCCTGCTGCTGCGACAGAAGATCCTCCCGAAGAGGCAGTCTGATCGGACGATCGATGGCCATGCTCAAGAGCTCGGGGTACCAGACTCTTCGTGCCCAGTCCGAAGCCACAAGAATTACTTGGGCCCGGTCGCGTTTGATCTTCTTCAGCACTCTGGGTAGAAGTGGTACAGGCGGAAAGGCGTGCAGAAGGCCGTAATTTCACTTGCGACGAAAGGCGTCGCCGAGCGAGTGCCGCCTTTGAAACTCCAACGAGCAGAACTGCTGACATTGTGCGTTCTCTTCGGTAGCGACTAGATCTAACCAAGGCTCTCCCCACTGCTGAAAGAGACCTTGCACCACCTCAGAGTGAAGACGCCATTCGTGATCCATCATGCACCAGCGGCTAAGTTAGTCTGCCCTGGCATTCAGGGAACCCGCCCGATGTTGAACCACCAGGGATATGCCCTGATGTTCCAGCCATGTCCAAAAGGCATAGAGCCTCTTGACATAGGGTCCACGACCCACCCGCCCTATTTGTTGCAGTACCACATGGCGGTGGTGTTGTCTGTGAACACCTGCACTACTCTTCCTCTGACAGAGGGAACGAATGCCTTCAGTGCAAGACGGATCGCCTGAAGCTCCAGAAGGTTGATGTGGAACCCGGACTCCACCGGAGACCAGAGGCCTCTGATCTCCGCCTCTCCCATGTGGCCGCCCCAACCCAGGAGTGACGCATCTGTCACCACTGTGAACTCTGGTTGGGGAAGGGAGAGGGATCTGCCGTTGACACAATCCTGGTTCATTAGCCACCACTGCAATTGACTCTCAGCCCCCTCCGAGATCTGGACGACATCGGAAAGATTGCCCTGATGCTGCGCCCACTGGAACTTCAGGTCCCACTGCAGAGCCCACATATGCCATCTGGCATGATCTACCAGCAGGATGCAGGAGGCCATGAGGCCCAGCAGCCTCTCAGTCATTCTCACCGAAATCCGGGATAGAAGCTGAAACATCGGTATCATAGCCCGAATATCCCAGACTCACTGCTCGGGAGGATAGGCCCGAAACTGTGCTGGATCCAGAACTGCTCTGATGAAAAGAAGCTTCCAAGAGGGAATCAGGTGCGACTTCGGCACGTTGATAGTGAACCCCAGTGAATCCACGAGGTCCGCCATAGTCTGGAGGTGGGAGACAATAGCCTGGGGCGAGCCCGCCTTCAACAGCCAGTCGTCGAGATAGGGGAAGACTGGAACCCCTGATCTACGCAAATGAGCTGCGACCACTGCCATCACTTTCGTGAACACCCGAGGGGGGCTAGTAAGGCCAAAGGGGAGCACAGTAAACTGCAAATGCTCGTGGCCGACCGTGAACCGCAGGCAGCGCCGGTGGGCAGGCAAGACAGGGTTCTGAAAATAAGCGTCCTGCAAGTCCAAGGCTACCATCCAGTCTCCAGGGTCGAGAGCAGATAGGACCTGAGCCAAGGTTAACATTTTGAACTTCTCCTTCCGGAGGAAGCGGTCGACGTCCCTGAGGTCTAAGATAGGATGCAGGCCTTTGTCCTTCTTGGGTACCAGGAAGTAGTGGGAGTAACAACCGCGACCTACTCGTTCGATAGCTCCCTTGGCCAAAAGAGCCGTAATTTCCTGGTGGAGAAGGGCCAAGAGATCCTCTGACATGTAATGGAGTGTTGGTGGCATGGAGGGAGGGGTAGTCTCGAAAGGGAGGGGGTAGTCTCGAAAGGGAGGGAGTAACCCCTTCGGACTATTTGCAAAACCCACCTGTCCGACGTGATGTGCCAGTGGGGGAGGTGATGGCGGATCTTGCCGCCCACTGGCAACTGGTGGCCCTGAATAGTCGGACTAGGAAGGTTTGGAGGCTGCTGCAGGGGGGGGCATTGGTGGACTGGCCCGCCCTCTGGCCCCCAGACCCGCGACGCTGGGTCCGACGTACCCGGCCACGCAGAGGCTGGGCAGCTTGTGCGGACCTGTGGCTCTGGGTGGAACGTGGTGAGCACCCCTTCCATAGCCACGAAAGGGGCGAAAGGCAGACTGCATGGGGTGAGAAGTGACTGCGAGGCCCAAGGACCTGGCCGTAGCCCTAGAGTCCTTGAAACGCTCGAGCGCATTGTCCACCTTGTCACCAAACAGGCGACGGCCATCAAAGGACATGTCTAAAAGGGTAGATAGAACATCCCCAAAGAAGCCAGAGGTCCTCAGCCAGGCGTAGCGCCTCAGGGCTACCGACGTGGAAACCGTTCTACCCAGCGAGTCGGCGGTATCCAGCCCACACAGGATGGTGAACTTTGCTGCGTCTCGACCCTCAGCAACATCTCGGGGGAGCAAGGCCCGGGCCTCCTCCGGGCACTGTGGCAGCACTTGCGCAAGCGTGTCCCACACTGTGTGCATAACGGCCCAAGAAACATGCGGTGTTCACCGACCGCAGTCCTAAGCTGGCAGAAGAAAAAATCTTCCTAAGATGGTCCAGCTTCTTGGAGTCCCTATCTTGGGGAGCTGTAGGGAATGCACTTCCTTTTGAGGAGGAGGCTTGGACCACCAAGCTCTCGGGGGTAGGGTGTTGGGAGAGGAAAAGTGGGTCGCCCGGAGCCGGGCGGTGGCGTCGGGCAATCATCCTGTCCACAGGAGCCCCTGTGCTGGGCTTGGACCAAGAGCCCAGTAGGCTGCCTCACTGAAAGGCAGCAGGGGCTCCGAAGAGGCTGCAGCCGGCTGAAGCACGTCAGTCAGGAGGTTAGTCCTGACTGCCACCGTAGGAAGCTCAAGGCCTCAGCCGCCCTACGCAACACCACAGCATAGGAGGCTCCCTCCTGCATAGCCATGATAGGGGAAGAAAGCATACCAAGGTCTGGAGAGGTATCCAGACCACTGGCATCACCCAACTCCTCTCTCCAGTCCGGCTCTTCAAGCTGGTCTGCTAGAGGGTCAACAGACCCCTCCCAGTCCTCCTCACCTTCCTCTGGCTGCCAGTCAGGGTGAAAAGGAACGCCAGGAAAGAACAGTGGTACAAAAGTACCGGTCGGCGCCGGTCCGGCTCTGTTTCCAAGTTGAGGGTGAGGCTGGAGTGGACGCCGGTTGGGGGCACAACCGGCGTCGTCACTGGTATCTGCTCCAGGGAAGGTACCGTGAGGTTGACCGGCACTGATCCGGATCCAGGCCTGGATCCTCGGGAGCCCTCCGGCGCCTAAGCCGCAGGCCTCGAAGGCCCAGGGCCCCCAGCCAAGTCCACGGGGCCAAAAGGCGCGCCGGCGGAGTTGGGCTGCCCAAAGATGTTATGCAGCGCTTCGTAGAAAGTTTGAAGCTGGGCAGGGGACGCTCCGGCTCCCGGAAAGGAAGGGAAGCGGGGAGTCGTCCCAAAAGCGGGCAGCTCCGTAAGGCGGAGCCAGAGAGCGTTGACACTCCGGTTCCCGCGTCGCGCCGGCCGACGGACGGGGAGATGGCGAAGAGCGATGATGCTTCTTCGCCTTCTTCTTGTGCTTCGACTTACCTGAGGAGTGCGAAGACTTCGATGATGAGTGGTGATGGCTCCGCGACCGGTCCCAAGACCTTCCTCTCGACCGGGACCTCGAGCGGCGCGGAACGACTGCCGGGCCTCCAGAAGCTTTTGGGACCGCTCTCGCAAAGACTTCGGGTTCATGGCTCGACAGTCTGAGCACGACTTCGGGCCCTGGTCACGCTCCAGGCACCAGAGGCACACGAAGTGCGGATCTGTGACAGACATCAGCTTGTGACAGGAGTCACAAGGCTTGAAGCCGGTCCGACAATGGGACATCACTTCGTGCACCAGGAGTCGAAGGGCTCGAAAAGGATGTTGACAAAAGTCGAAAAAGTTTTAGTCAAAAAGTGACGAAGAGGCACGCTCTCTCCAGATCGGCACTGGCTGGCGCGGAAAAAGAAAGAAATGACGTCAGCGCACAGGGGTGGCGTCTAAGTAGACACCGCAACGTCATCCCGGCGACAATGACGACGACGTCAAATGCGGAGTCGACCGACGTCACCTACCGTTGAGCAGCGGTACTGCTAAGAAAAAAAAAATCTGGATCCAGTCTGAGGCCTGGGGGTAATTATTCTAAGGTAAGGAATCCATAACTACGGTCTCTTTCACATCCCCAATATTTTTTGCCACAGACGTCAATGTAGTATTGTGGCACTGCATAACCTTTTGCTGGCTGTACCAGCTGCATCTAGAAAGGACTTTAGATAAGAATTGGAAATGTTTTGCTCTCTTGAAAAACATTGTATGCCCTCTTAAGAGTATTCATCCAATATGTATGACACGAATTCCTCAATCTCTTCCAGCTCTTGATGGCACACTTCATCTTCTTGCAAACCACATCTAGTATTTTGCAGTCTGTCTCATGGTGGGCTTGTAGATGTTGGAGCATTTTCTCACTTTTCATATGTACTATTCATACATCTGCTGTAACATTATATTTTATATATGTCCCACCCTGCAGGGAGGACTCATACTTTTTTGAACCCTTGGCAACCATAGGTGTCTCTGCTTTTCATGAAGCAGTCTTTAAAAGCTGCAGGACACTTGTTATCTATCATTGGTTAACATTGTTTTCTTTGTAAAGGAGGGAATATTTCCAATAATAAACATGACTCCTCCTGCTCTTCTTAACTGCACATCATAGTTGTCCTTTGCATGGTGCATCAACACTTCATCAGGAGGAGATGACCTAGATTAGTAGGTGTCTACCCTCTTCACCTGGACAGCCTGCTGTAAATTTTTTCATACACCCTCATCTTAATCCTGTTCCTCTCCTAATCGGAAGTTGTTGCTCAAGAAGCAGACAGCTGACCCCACCGACCTCAAGAACTACCGGCCCATCTTGCTCCTCCCCTACACGGCCAAAGTGGCGGAGAAAACAGTTAACAATGAACTGACTCGATTCATCGAAGACAATACCATCCTCGACCCGTCCCAATCCGGTTTCCGAAGCAACCACAGCACAGAGACCGCCATACTCGCCGCCACAGACAACATCCGCACCCTCCTGAACCAAGGCCACACCGCGGCCATCATCCTACTCGACTTAGCAGCCTTCGACACTGTCTCCCACCGCACACTCGTCGCTAGACTACACGACGTCGGAATACAAGGAACAGCCCTGGACTGGATCCGATCATTCCTCACCGGAAGAAGCCAAAGAATCAGACTGCCGCCCTTCCTCTCAGATGTCACGGAAATCACCTGCGGAGTCCCACAGGGATCATCGCTGAGCCCTACTCTCGGCAACATCTACATGGCCCCCCTCGCCGCCATCGTCCGACAACACGGCCTCAACATAGTCTCCTACGCTGACGACACCCAGCTCATCCTCTCCCTCACCAAAGACCCCACCACCGCCAGACTCAACTTCCAGAAAGGAATGCAGGAGGTCGCCACTTGGATGACCAACAGCTGCCTCAAGCTCAACGCCGAGAAGACAGAAGTCCTCGTACTCGGAACCACCCCCTCAGCATGGGACAACACATGGTGGCCGACAGCCATTGGGAGCCCACCGACCCAATCGGACCACGCCAAAAACTTCGGCATCGAACTAGACTCATCCCTTTCCATGAAACGACAGGTCATCGCCTCCAGCTGCTTCAACACCCTCCGCTAGAAATTCCCAGCGCCTTGAGACCCTCACAGGTGAGTAGCGCGCTCAACAAACCGCCCTGATTGATTGATCATCCTTTTATTAAGCATGTTTCTGATCTTTGGGAGTCTCATTTGTTGGAAAATAGATATATTTCTTGCTTCCATTTTACACCTCCTCCTAGGTTTCTGCCGTGTGTCGGCTGGAAATTTGAAAGTGTTTAAGGCCTGACCAAATTCCTCCTCCTCCTTTTGAATGAACAATTTCAGCATTGAGTCATCTATTACCTTTTCAACACGTTCTTTTTCTTTTGCCTTGACATCAAGCGGATGGACATTTTTCATAGGTCAAGAGTAGTTTATTTCTGCTTAAACTTCCTTTTATCTCAATGCTCTTTTGGAACGGAGTGAATGTTTTTATGGTATTCTACAACAGTATCCACTTTTTAGGCCAGGACGGTTCATGTTTTCATATTTGCTTCCTTTGATTGGCTAATACTGAGGACATTTTTGTTTCTTTTAGTAGAACACGGATGTTTCCAAAAACCTACATTCCTAAGGCGTTGTAGCCTGCAACATTTTGGGTGTCAAAAAGAAAAACCTCTCTCCTTGGTTTTCTCAAAATGGAGTCTCCTATAGAGTTCGACGAAGGGAGTCTGTCTTCTGTGTCTGATGATGGATATCTTCCATCTTTGCCTAATTATCAACATCGCTCTTCTTCATTACTTCGAAATACTGTTAGCATAGAGCTCTCCTTTTTGCTTCCGAACCCAAAGCAGAAAAATGAATGAAGGCAGCGCCAACATAACTGGGCATTGGGATCTTACACTTGAAATCATTGTGAGTCAGGATTTTTTTTACCTATGGCCAGTTCCCAAAATGAAAGACTTGCATCAAATACCACAAGTTTTTGGAATCCAACCACTATGTGGTACAATAACATAGCAAAACGTAGCAAGAAAACTTCTGCACAATTCTGGAGATTGGATTTAAAGCTTCCAATCATTCTGATTGTCATACTGTCTGGTTTTCTATCAACTTTTTAGTTGCAGATCATCTTCTCCATTTCAGCAACCTGTCACCCACAAAACAGAAATTCTCTAGCAAGAACCAAGGCCACATCCATAACCATCTAAGTTTAGAAACTGAGGACAATAGATCATATATATTCACTCAAACAAGTTAATCGTGTAACAAATAAAAAATTAAAACAATGGTCTACCTCCATCTAGAATGTGATTATTCCTCAGGTCCAGAATCTGGATGTAGCAATTAAACTTGAGCAAGTTTCCAAGTTGTGCAGAATCCTGCAATCCATTCAGCTTGTTGTCTGCCAAGTAAAGTTCTCGCAAGTTCATGTTCATCTTCAGAGCAGTGCCTGAGGAGCAAAAGAGTATAAAAAGGGAATTAAATGGACAGCAAAATAAGGTAGAGGGTTGCACAAGAATTACATTTCACATTTGGCTACCCTGGTATCAACATCTTGCAGAGTTTCAATGGCTAGAATTCAGATACAAAACCATCCCTACAAACAGAAATGAAGTCGAATACACTACAGAACAAATCCAAGCACAAATGTTTGTAACAGCTGGGGAAAAGTGAACACACTTCAATGCCTCTCAAATTATAAACACTGAACTATTTTGGAAAAATTACTTAAGTGCTGTTTTATGAAAGATATACATTTCAGAATGTTGAAAAAGTGTCAATTGTTACTTTTAAAGCACACTGGACTATAATTATGAGCAGATTAGGAGTGAACCTTAATAGTCATCTGAATACATAACAGTCTATGCTTTCAAGCTAACATGAGCTAAGTGTTAACTCTAAATCAACTAAAGCATACAGTTTGTTTTTAATATCAATAAGATTAAAACTATTATTCCCGAAAAGTGTTCACACTAGATCCAAAGTGAGTGTGCAGGGGTATATGTTATATATTCAAATGTCTGCATTCCCGACATCATGGAACCAGTGCTACATGAGATTAGACGGGCTGAGGTGAAGCAGCAGGAAATGTAATCCCCAGAGAAGCATTTGGAAGTCTTAGGGGGGTCAAGCACACTCTTGGTGAAATCTGGATCAGGTTGAATAGGTTAACCCTGAAGGAATACTGACAAATTCCATAGGGAGGGGGATAAAGCTAGTATGATGCCAGCCTGTATATTAAGGCGAGAGATTGATAACCCACCAATACTTCACCTAATTTATCCTGAAGGCACATTGGTCACGACACACAGGGAACTCAATGATAACTTTCGGGCACACCTGCAAGTCGTATCAGAACACAGACACTAGTTCAGCTGACTCCATACATGCATTTCTGGCTAATGCAGGCACACCATAGGTCCCCAAGGCTAGGATGGAGGACCTGGAGGCCAATATTTCCCTAGAAGAATTGAAAGAGGCGTTACAACCAATGCCTACGGTTAAGGTAGTGGGAAGCAATGGCTTCTCGTCAGATTTTCACAAGACTTTCACTCCCCAACTGAATGAGAACTTATTAAAAATCTTCAGGCAAGATAAACAGATTTATACTCATCCTCCGACTATGTGAGAGGTCATCATCTCTATGATGCCCAAGCCAGGAGGGCATCCATCGGACCATTTGTCTTATTGGCCATGATCAACTCGGACACCAAGACTCTGTGTAAAGTCCTGGCCAACAGGCTGTGGCAGGTGGTTAGGCGAGTGGTTCACAGCGATCAGTATGTGTTTATCCCAGGCCGCAGCATGGCTATGAATATTCATAAACTCCCTCGTGCTGCATTCGGTTAGGGACAGTGATGAGGAGCTTTTATCTTTACAGTCAATTTGGTGAAAGCTTTTAATACCTTGAGTTGGGCTTACTTGATGGAGCTTTTACTAGCGATGGGCTTCGGCCCAGTATTCTGCAGATAGGTCCAGTTGCTTTATACGGAACCCAAGGTGAGAGTTAGGGTTGGTAGAATAGTTTCCGACATTTGGAGTACTGAATGTGGTACCCAGCAAGGGTACCTGCTCTCACCCTTGCTCTCCGCTTTGGCCCATGAACCATTAGCTATCATAATTAGGAAAGGACTTAATAGCTGGGGGAATTAAATCAGGAGACAACACTGTTCACACAGTTTCTCAATATGCAGACGATGCTCTATATTATCTCAGACTGCATAGGACATGGGAGGACTACAGGTTAACAAACACAAGACCATACTATTTTCCTAAGGGAGGCTGGCACAACTGCCTAACTTAGAGTTACAACAAAAGGTGGATAACTTTCTATACTTGAGGATCATGGTTGCCCTGGTAGCTGACAAGCAATACGCATATAAATTGGGGAGGTACTTGACAGACTGCAATCTTCCATATGGTTCAAGAACACGCTCCCCCTTTCCATCAAGGGCAAGGTGGCAATAGCAAAGATGGTCCTCCTCCCACTATGTCTATATAATATACAAAATGCCTTGTGGCCCTTGAGACCGGACACGTTTAGGCTACTAAATAGTTTGTTAGTGTCCCTGGTTTGGGCTGGTGGTCGTAGCAGGGATGGCACTGGACATATTGAAGATGAATCAGGAAGAGGGAGAGGTTGGGTCTGCCTGACATTGAACTGTACTATTACGCAGCCCAAATTAAAAATTAAGAGGGTATCTGGGAAAAGTAAATGAGAAGGACAGTTGGAGATACTACCCTGAGGGGCAGCAGACTAAATAGTGTACTCCCTTATATTGTGCAGCAGACTGCAAGAATCTGGTAAACAAAATAGTCACCAAGGTTAAGTGGCCACCCTTTGCGAGAGATATAAATATATGGGATCTGCAGCCTTGACAACGGATTTGCAGGATATGAAAGTTAGCCAATGGAGGTAGGGGGGTTTTAAGTTAATAGGGGATCTATACCATGAGGAGATATTACTTTTCGGGAAGCTTTTGGAGTAGGATTTGAACAGTTTCTCCAATATGCTAAGTTCGTTGGTACAGCTAGAGAGATCTAGACAGACTCCCCCAAAGAGATGCCAACTCAGTCCCCTTGAAGGTATTCTACAGTTGGGTGCTGATCGGCACCTGGTTACACCAATGTATAAGATTCTGAAATCGGAACTAGGCCTGTATTGAATGCACGCACTGGAGGACGATATCAGAGACCAAATCACAGATAAGGATTGGGGAGGTGGCATTTGAGATGGTAAATAAGGTCTAGGGTAATTCTTGATTTAAACTGCTTCATTTAAATTTTTACTTCGTAATCATAAGGCACCAATCACTGTAAGTAAAATGTATCCGGACAAATTGGGGGGAGCTGGAGATTCTTTTCTACACTTATTCTGGACCCGTCCAAAGGTGACAGATTTCTGGACTGATGTCACTACAGGGTTACATAGAACAGCAGGGATTCAAATAGCTATTTCTGTGCAACACTGCTTATTAGGTTATTATTGCGCGACCAAAGAACAAAAAGATGAAAGTTTTTACAGTTATCTTTATTGTTGGCGAAAATATGCAGAACCATTGATTGGCTGGGTATATGTAGCCCCAATGTTAGTTTTTTGTTAAGGGACAAGATGGAGTGGGCATTGACAGAGGAAACACAAATTATAAAATGTAGTAAAGATGAAAAGGCCACAGAAGGTTTGATGATATGGCCAGATGTAATGCAAGAATTCTCTGTAATGGTGCCTCAAGACACAATAGGGATCCTTCTAACACTGAGGAAAGATTTAAAAGGGCTCCTGTTGTGGGACGGTCCCTGTGTGCAAAGGTGGTCACTGACGATTAATGGATGCGTCCAGAAAAGAGCAACCCATATACTGTAAAAATGTGAGCAGGGACTGTGAGACAATAGTTTGTAAAATGTTAAATTATAGTGTGCTTTGTTTTTCCTGAAACATGCAAAAGAACAAGGTACTTACCTTTGGTTACAATATATCTGTAAGAGACAGATTAGTTATGGATTCCTCACCTTAGAATTACCCCCAGGCGTCAGACTGGATCCGGAGAATTTTTTCCTCAGCAGTACCCCTGTGCGTCGATATGTGGCGTCGGTCGACTCCGCGTTCGTCGTTGGCGTCATGGTAGCCGGAATGACGTCGTTTTATCTACTTAGACGCCGCCCTCGCGCACTGACGTCAGTTCTTTACATGACATTCCACGCCAGAAGCGCGGAGCCATGCAAGACACTGACCACTGGTGCACAAAAACTAGGGCCCTGAAAGGGAGTCCCTTACCCTAGAAGTCAGTTCGCAGAACGGGGAGGATGGGTGGGGCGGTGAGGAATCCATAACTAATCTATGTCTCTTACAGATATATTGTTACCGAAGGTAAGTAACTTGTTCATCTGAAAGAGACAGTTAGTTATGGATTCCTCACCTTAGAATAGATACCCCAGCAATACCAACCCCGGGGGTGGGTCTGCAAACCAAGTTCACACCAGAAAGTCCTGGAGAACTGAACGGCCGAAGATTTACAAAGACTTGTTGAGAACAAACAGTAAGAACACACAACAGATCAAAAGATAATTTTTTGCCAAAGAATGAAATATTTACTTCTTTTCTTTTTTTATAAAAGAGACAAATATGGCTGTCAAAGATTGCATAAACGTATTGCAAAGAGACAGAGGTGACCTTTGAGACAAAGTGAAGAAAGAGTGACAAGTGATATCATTAGTGAAAATATATACAAGACAAACATGAGTGACATAAGTTAACAAAATACAAGCATCCTGTCGCATGTGTACAATTATTTACATGAATCCTAATCCAAATATTTCGAAAGTAGGGGACAAGGAGACTGTGCGGACACGGCTAATATTAACTTCGGTATTAAGTACACGTTAACTTAGTTATTGTACTAACCAACAGAACCACTTGTTTGTTATAGCATAAATACCCAGGTTCTGCGGGACACAGGGTCACCCCATTAACTTTAATGGTGAATGGCCGAAGAAGCAGTCTCTCCGGACTTGGCTATCCAGGCAGTAGTGTTTGGTAAACGTGTGCAGTGAAGCCCACATAGCTGCCTGGCAGATGTCAAGAAGGGGGACTCCACGTCCCAAAGCAGTAGTGGCTGCCATCGCCCTGGTGGTATGGGCACGCAACCCCACTGGAGGTTCCTTTTTCGCTAAGGAATAGCAGATTTTGATGCAAAGAACGACCCATCGGGAGATGGTTCGTTTTTGCACGGCCCGACCTTTCTTGGCGCCTACATAACCAACAAAGAGCTGGTCATCCACCCGGAATTGTTTTGTGCGATCCAGATAGAATGAAAGCGCATGTTTTGGATCCAGACGGTGGAGCCTCTCTTCCTCTTTAGAAGGATGCGGAGGCAGAAAGAAGGTGGGCAAAGTGATGGTCTATCCTAAGTGGAAAGACGTAACCATTTTGGGAAGGAAAGAAGGCCTAGTGCGAAGGACAACTTTGTCCGGATGAAAGCCAGGAAAGGAGGTTTAGAAGAAAGGGCTTGAAGCTCACTCATCCGGCAAGCAGAGGTGATGGCAACAAGGCAGGCAGTTTTAAGGGTCAGAAGTCTGAGAGGACAGTTATGTAGCGGCTCGAAAGGAGCGCACATAAGATAAGTGAGAACCAGGTTCAAGTCCCACTGGGGCATTATGAAAGGGGTTGGAGGAAACAAGTGAGTAATGCCCTTAAGGAAGCGATTTACAATAGGGGACTTGAAAAGAGAATGCTGGTCAGGCAGCCGAAGGAAGGCAGAAATGGCCGAAAGATAGTCTTTGAGAGTGCCCAGAGCAGAGCCCTGCTGGGCCAAAGAAAGAATGAAGATGAGAACCTCTGAAAGGGGGGCAGAAAGGGGATTCACAGCCTTTACTGCGCACCATGCCACAAACTTATTCCATCTGCAGGCATATACCGTTTTGGTGGAGGGACGCCTGGCTGCCAAGATAACATTACAGACTTCGGGAGGAAGGTCGAAAGCTGTCAACTGTCGCCGCTCAATCTCCACGCAAGGAGGTGGAGGCTGGACAGGCTCGGGTGGAGGACCGTCCCCTGCTGCTGCGACAGAAGATCCTCCCGAAGAGACAGTCTGATCGGAGGATCGATGGCCATATGTAATAGCTCGGGATACCAGACTCTTCGTGCACAATCCGGGGCCACAAGAATGACTTGGGCCTGGTCGCGCTTGATCTTCAGCACTCTGGGCAGGCCGAAAGGTGTATAGAAGACCGCAACTCCACTCACGACGAAAAGTGTCGCCTAGCCAGTGCCGCCTTGGAAATTCCAACGCGCAGAACTGCTGATATTGCAAGTTCTCTTCGGTGGCGAATAGATCTAACCAAGGCTCTCCCCACTGCTGAAAGAGACCTTGCACCACCTCCGAGTGAAGACGCCATTCGTGATACATCATGCACCTGCGGCAGAGTTCGTCCGCCCTGGCGTTCAGAGAACCTGCCAGGTGTTGAACCACCAGAGATATTCCCTGATGTTCCAGCCCTGTCCAAATTCAGAGAGCCTCTTGACATAGGGTCCATGACCCCACCCCACCCTGTTTGTTGCAGTACCACATGGTGGTGGTGTTGTCCGTGAACACCTGCACTACTCTTCTCTTGACAGAGGGAAGGAATGCCTTTAGTGCAAGACGAATCGCCCGAAGCTCCAGAAGGTTGATATGGAGCCCGGACTCCGCCGGAGACCAGAGGCCTCTGATCTCCGCCTCTCCCATGTGGCCGCCCCACCCCAGCAGTGATGCATCTGTCACCACTGTGAACTCTGGTTGGGGAAGGGAGAGGGATCTGCTGTTGACCCAATCCCGGTTCGTTAGCCACCACTGCAATTGACGTGCAGTGCCCTCCAAGATCTGGACGCAATCTGAAGGATTCCCCTGATGCTGTGCCCACTGGAACTTCAGGTCCCACAGCAGAGCCCGCATATGCCACCTGGCATAGTCCACCAGCAGGATGCCATGAGGCCCAGTAGCCTCGGGGTCATTCTGACCGAAATCCGGGATAGAGGCTTAAAGATCGGAATCATAGCCCGAATATCCTGGACTCGCTGCTCGGGAGGATAAGCCAGAAACTGCGCTGTGTCCAGAACCACTGCGATGAAAAGGAGCTCCTGAGAGGGAATCAGGTGTGACTTCAGCACATTGATGGTGAACTCCAGCGAATGCAGGAGGTCGGCCATAGTCTGGAGGTGGGAGACGACAGCCTGGGGCGATGCCACCTTCAACAGCCAGTCGTCGAGATAGGGGAAGACTGGAACCCCTAATCTGCACAGATGAGCTGCGACCACCGCCATCACTTTCGTGAACACCCAAGGGGCGCTGGTAAGGCCGAAGGGGAGCACGGTAAACTGAAAGTGCTCGTGGCCTACCGTGAACCATAGGTAACGCCGATGGGCCGGCAGGACGGGGATGTGAAAATAAGCGTCCTGCAAGTCCAACGCTACCATCCAGTCTCCAGGGTCGAGAGCAGACAGGACATGAGCCAGTGTCAACATTTTGAACTTCTCCTTCCGGAGGAAGTGGTTGACGTTCCGGAGATCCAAGATACGACGCAGACACTTGTCCTTCTTGGGCACCAGAAAGTAGTGGGAATAACAACCACAACCTACTTCTGGGGCAGGAACTCGCTTGATGGCTCCCTTGGCCAAGAGAGCCGTAACTTCCTGTTGGAGAAGGGCCAAGTGATCCTCCGACATGCAATGGGTCTGAGGTGGCATGGATGGAGGGGTAGTCTCGAAGGGGAGGGAGTAGCCCCTTCGGACGATCTGCAAAACCCACCTGTCCGACGTGATGTTGAGCCAGTGGGGGAGGTGATGGCGAATCCTGCCGCCCACTGGCAAAAGGTGGCCCTGAAAGGTCGGACTAGGAGGGCTTGGAGGCTGCTGCAGAGGGGACGCTGGTGGACTGGCCCGCCCGCTGGCCACGAGACCAACGGCGGTGGGTCCCACGTCCCTGGCCACACAGAGGCTCGACAGCTTGTGCAGGCCTGTGGCTCTGGGCGGGACGCGGTGGGGCCCCCCTTTCCGTAGCCACAGAAGGGACGAAAGGCAGACTGCGCTGGGCGGGAGGTGGATGCGAGGTCCAAGGACCTGGGCTAGCCCTGGAGTCCTTCAAGCGCTCAAGCGCGTTGTCCGCCTTGTCGCCAAACAAGCGGCGGCGATCAAAAGGCATGTCCAAAAGCGTAGCTTGGACAGCACCCGAAAAGCCAGTAGACCTCAACCAGGTGTAGCGTCTAAGGGCTACCGACGTGGAAATCGTCCTGCCTAGTGAGTCGGCAGTGTCCAGCCCACATCGGATGGCGAACTTCGCTCTCTCTCTCCCTTCGGCAACTGCACGGGAGAGCACGGCCCGGGCGTCCTCCGGGCACTATGGCAGCACCTGCGCAACCGTGTCCCACACCGAGTGGGAGTTACAGCCCAAGAGTCATGCGGTGTTCACCGACCGCAGTCCCAAGCTGGAGGAAGAAAACATCTTCCCAAGGTGGTCCAGCTTCTTGGATTCCTTATCAGGTGGTGCATTAGGGAATGCGCCCTTGTAAGTCGAGACTTGGACTACCAAGCTCTCAGGGGTGGGGTGGTGAGAGAGGAAAATGGGGTCACCCGGAGCCGGGCGGTGGTGTCGGGCAATCATCCTATCCACAGAAGCCCCTGTGTTGGGCTTGGACCAAGTGCCCAAAAGGATGTCCGTGAGGGCCTCATTGAACGGCAGTCCTGACCGCCACCGTAGGAAGCTCGAGGTTTAAGGCCTCGTCCGCCCTACGCAACACCACTGCGTAAGATGCACCCTCCTCTGTAGCCACGGTAGGGGGAGAAAGCATGCCAAGGTCTGGGGAGGTGTCCAGACCACTGGCATCATCCAACTCCTCTCTCCAGTCTGGTTCCTCTAACTCAGAGGTCTTCAATCTGTGGGGCGCGACCCCCACGGGGGTCGTGGAGTCATGGGAAGGGGGTCGCGCATTGCCGGGCCTCACTTCTGCCTGGACTCTGGAAAAACAAAAGTCCCCAGACAGTTTATTATGAAATTAAAATACTAAAAGCTGCAATGCCATTCAAGGAGTGTTTTCTTGTGATGTGAAACCGGAGCTGATCAGACAGCTAAACTAGGTTTCCTTCCAGGATGTTAATCTGAAAACGTAAAGGGCAATTTGCAGCTGTAAAGAATGCTTGGGAGCCGGTACTGGCTTTCATTGATCAAATCACTGAAAGCTTTGTGATGAGCTGTGAAGTGCGCGCTTCTAATTGTAAATATATTTACATAGCGATTACTATCCCGGAGGAGGTGTTGAAGGCCAGTAAGGAGCAAGAAAAACAAGCATTTGCAATGCAATAGGTCTCGCAATTACGCGAGTTTGAGCTATTGGCATTGTAAATAACAATGCCTTTTATTTATGTTTTGGTTTTTAAAACTTAAATAAAAGACATTGTCATTTACAATCCAATAGCTTAAACTCGCTTAAATGCGAGACCTATTGTATTGCAAATCTATTGTAAATCATTGTGGCCAGTTTATTGTCAAGCACATTTCTGTCAAGGAATTTTCCTCAAGTATATTACTTACCAACTGTAGCAGTTCTTAGAGTTTGAAATACCACATAATTAAAATAAATAAAAGTACTCCCAGTATTTCTGAAATCTGGGTGGGCGGCCAGAGCTTTGGGTGTTTTGAAGTCTGCTGTCTAGGCTTAGGAAAGAGATGCGTGGTGTCTTGCATGTCCTCCAATGCGTCACCCATCTGTTCTGCTCAACTTGGAGCATAGCGTTGTGTCAGACGTCATACATGGGGCGGAGCACAACCATATGTGTCAGTAGCAGGGATGCCTGGCAGTGAAGTTGTGCTCCGAGCTAGTGCAACACTAAGGCCAGGGCCACTGGAATTATGTGATTATGCGGCTGCAGCGATTTTCATATAATTATACTTTTGCCACATAATCCATCATCATCTGCATAATATGCAGATTTTAACATAAAATAGTTTTGAGCTCAAACGGTTCAAAAGTTATTAAAAATAAAGCAACAGGTGTTGCTGCGCAGTGGAAGATCCTTTGTAAAGGTTGACTGGTCATAATTCTGTAACTTATTGCTGTGTTTGGGTGTTAAAGTGGTACTAATGAGTTGCAACTAATGCCCAGACAGTGTTAACAAGTTTAGAAATGTCAAAATAATGAAGTGATACTTTCCCAAAATGTGCTGCATAATTTGCCTCTGCTTGCCACATAATTTATCCAACCCTGCTGCATAATTTGGGCCTCCCCTGCTTCATAATTCCAGTGGCCTTGACTAAGGCCACTGAAAATAGCTGCCTTACGGCCTGCATAAACAAATTACCCCAAAAGGGGGCCATATAACAATAGTGTCCTCAAAAACCCTTGTTAGGGAAAAATGAAACTGAAACGGGAAAATGTAATTTTGCGTATAGCTCAACCGGTTCACTAGTTACTAAAAATCAGCGACACGTGTTGCTGCACACTAAGGGCCCTTGGCAAAGGGGGACTGGTCACCGTTTTGTTGCTTATTGCTATATTTGGGTGTTAAACTGGTATTTATAAGGTGCAATCATAGATTGACCGTCTCTCTGGAGTAAAACAAACACACTCATGACTTTAGTTCAGAAAGGTATTATCATCCAAATAAGTTTTGCCAAAATATGTTTTATTTGTGAAAAAGTACCATTGTGAATTTTTGGGTAATTCTTTTTGAACTGTGTAATAAGCCTCTGATACCAATCCACAGTCACCCACAAACTTTTGGTTTGCTAAACACTGTTTAATATTATTTCCCCACCATAAAAATGATTTGCTGTGGGAATTGGGGACGTTTATGGTTGTCGAGGATGAGGAGTACCAGGTTCCAGAAATATTTGTCAGGAGGGGGTCCTTACGCCTACAAAATTTTGACAGGGGGGTCTCGGCATCAAAAAGTTTGAAGACCTCTGCTCTAACTGGTCTGCTAGAGGGTCCACAGACACCTCCCAGTCCTCCTCAGGGCGATAGGAAACACCAGGGGAGAAGAGGGGTACAAAAGTACCGGTCGGCGTCGGTCCGTCTCTGTGTCCGTGTCTACATCAAGGGGGAGGCTGGGGTCGACGTCAGCTGGGGACACAACCAGCGTCAGAGGGGGTGGAGGTGTCGTCACTGGATTCGGCGCCGGAGGTGTCACAAGGTCGACCGGCGCCGATGCAGATCCAGGCCTGGATCCCTGGGGGCCCTGCGGCACCGAAGCCGCCGGCATCGAAGGCCTAGAGCCCCCAGCCGAGTCCGCGGGGCCTGAGGGTGCGCCGGCAGAGTCAGGCTGCCCAAAGATGGAATATAAGGCTTCGTAAAAGTTGCAAAGCTGGGCAGGGGTCGCTCCGGCTCCCGGAAAGGGAGGGAAGGCCGGAGTCGACCCAACAGGCTCCGAGGGCAGAGCCGGACGACTACCTTCCGCTTCCCGCGTCGGCCGACGGATGGGGAGAACGCGAAGAGCGACGATGCTTCTTCGCCTTCTTCTTGTGCTTCAACTTACCCGAAGACTTCAATGACGGGTGGTGGTGGTGGTGGCTCCGCGACTGGTCCCACGACCACCCTCTCGACCGGGACCTCGAACGGCGCGGAGCGGACTGCCGGGCCTCGAGAAGCTTTCGGACCGCTCCCGCAAAGACTTCGGGTTCATGGCCCGGCAGTCGGAGCACGACTTCGGGTCGTGGTCACGCTCCAAGCACCAAAGGCACACGAGGTGCGGGTCCGTGACCAACATCAATTTGTGACAGGAGTCGCAAGCCGTGAAGCCGGTATGTGACAGCCCTCCGTGCACCAGGAGTCAAACGACTCAAAAAAGGTTTTGACAAAAGTCGCAAAAACGGAGTCAAAAAGTGACTCACGGTACCACTCTCCGGATCTGCGCTGGCTGGCGCGGAAAGAGAAAGAACTGACGTCAGCGCACAAGGGTGGCGTCTAAGTAGATACTGCAACGTAATTCCGGTGACGCCAACGTGTAACGCGGAGCCGACCGACACCACCTATCGACGCACAGGGGTACTGCTGAGGAAAAAATTCTCCAGATCTAGTCTGACGCCTGGGGGTAATTCTAAGGTGAGGAATCCATAACTGTCTCTTTCAGATTAAAGAATTTAAAAATACTGCATGAAATGCATGAAAACCGTACCAACGAAAGCACTGTATATGCAAGTAAAAATAATAAACAAATACAAAACAATTCAAACATAAAAGGGAACCACTACACAATTCCAATGTGATCTTCTGGTTAATTCAACTTTTAGCACATTTTTACACAAAGGAGGTGCTTCAACACTGAACCATTTGGCACAGATACTGACCACTCATCCTCTACTAGCACTTATAAAAGTCTCTGGATTGCCAGCATTAACTGTAACATTATTTACTATGCTGCTAGTGCCCATTAAAGTTGGAGTCTGTTAGGATAAAAAAATACTATTTACAAAACACAACAAGAAGGACATTGTTTGTCCCAATGCGCTAATAATTTTAGACATTCATATAAACTCCTGCTCTATAACATAGTATTGAGCCTATACGCTCTTGGAATGTCCATTTGACATGAAATCTACACTTCCTATCTGGAATGTGTATCAAGCTCAGAACCTAAATCTCACCCAAGTATATGTAGATGTTCCACTGCAGAGCAGGAGGTCAAGCACACGCACAGACTTCTTCGTAAAATGGGAGGGTATGCGCTCCCATGAAAATCAATGCATGATATGAGAGAAGCAATACAGTTGGTCATCATACATGTACTCAGTTAAAACAAAAGGAAACAATATAAAACTTGAGGCAAAACTATTACATTCCAAACATTATCTATTACGTACAAAATTTCAACATCAACTTCTACTTGTCATCGAGTTGACAGATGAACGAATACACAGTAAAAGCCTTGAGGGGAAATACAGTAAATGTGTTGAAAAAGAGGGGAATCATTAAATAGATTGGCTGAACTATGCTTCACTTACACTTAACACAAAGTTTTTGTTTTTAACTTTTCTGATGTCAATATTTTTCTCCAGATAGGCCTCAACCCTCCTCCCCTCCCACAAGTGCAGTGATCTCTACAATGGAGAGGTGGGGTCCTTTTTTGAGTGTAAAAACAAAATACAAAATTATATGTTCTCTGCAGATTATACTGCATATAACAGGACTTTATTAATAATGGAGATATGGAAAAGTAAAGAAAATAAGGTAAATAACTACAAAAGTATTTAAATGTTCAAGAGATACAGTATTGTTTCAACCATTCTGTAAAACAAGCCCAAATTTCTCAACCTTTATCCCCGTTACAACTTCCTACACTAGAAATTGCATTTCCCACTTCATATATACTGCACAGAGATGCTCATGCATATTCAAACCTAGGGTGTTCAAAAGCAATCCAGTGTATTGCAATACACATACAAGGTAGAACAAAGGCAACAAAGCACAACATAGCTCATGGGCGGACTGTATTTTCCACTAAGCCAATTCTAATTGTTTGTGCATTGGAAATAATACCCGTTTGGGTGGAGCTACTTAGTATCTGAGAAAACGCTTTTCAAAAGCTGTCTAACTTTGCACAATTAAACATGTGCACGACATCTGCTTGGTCTCAGCTACATCTAGGACAATTGGAATTGCTTCAAAACTTTCATCAGAATAATCTTGCGGGTGCATAATATAGCACATATTTATTGTACAGAAATGCTGAAAATCCTGCTCTTGTAGAGAACCAGATGCTTCTTTAATTTATTGGACCATCAAGTGGCCTTGTCTTCATGATCATCCTGCAACACTTCTAAAGATTTTGGGGATAAAGGAAATGCCTTTTCCGTAAGAGACTATTAAATCCCAGATTCCCCACCTTGTGAATTCAGTCAGACTGGATCTGGAAGCTTCAGAAAGCAATTTCCTCACACGTCGGAAGGGGGCGTCATGAGGCTCTGCGCCGGATCCGTCCTGCACCGAATGAAACGTTGGGTCACTATATTTGCATCAGCTCTGCACACTGATGCAAGTTTCTTTCCGATCCGTGTCTGAGCCAGATGCATTGCCAAAAGAAATGAAAATACTAGTGTGTTGATCTGTAAATTGGAATCTTATTAATGGACTGTGGGACTCTAGTACACAAAACAGGAAGGAGGGTAGGTCAGTGAGGAATATGCGGATAGTCTCTTCCAGAAAAGGTGCTACTAAAGGCAAGTTAATTTTTCTTCTGATCGTCTTCCAACAGCAGAATCCTCACTTTGTGAACCGCTACCAAAGAATTGTGGGTGTGGGTCTGTGGAATGGCTCAAATAAGGAAATCCTGCAGGATAGATTAGGTGTGTCTGTCGCAAAGGACCTAGCTATCCAGGTAGTGATGCTTTATGAACGTAAGGAGGGCGCTCACGTAGTAGCCTGGCAAACATCCAAAACTGGCATACTATGCAACAACGCAGTCATAGCAGTCTTTGCCCTGGTGGAATGATCGCACAAGCCTTTGGGGGGCTGCTTCTTGCCTAACCCATAGCTGATCTTAATGCATAACAATTCATCGAATGATAGTTCTCTTCTGCAACGCTTTGCCTTTTATAGCTCCAGAGAAACTGACAAAAAGCTGGTAGTCCAACCAATTACCCCTGCTCTGGTCTATATACAAATTAAGGACACTTTTAGGGTCTCTGCAATGGAGCTGTTCTTTCTCCTTAGAGGGGTGAGGTGAAGTATAGAAAGGCAGCAGGGCAATGGATTGTCATAAATTAAAGAGTGTGACTACCTTCAGCATGAATGCTGCTTTTGCCTGGAGGTCTAGTTTGTCTGGGAAGAATTAAGTATATGGCTGATGCACAGATGAAGCCTGGAGTTTGTTCACTCATATAGGAGACCTTATGGCGATGAGGAATGCCATGTTGATGGTCAGTAGGTGGAGAGGAAAGCTGTGCATCGGTTCAAAGGGAGTGCGCATTAGGTAGGAGAGGACTAAATGAAGGTCCTCAGCAGAATCACAAAAGGTGTTGGCAGGAACATGTGGATCAGCCCTTTTAAGAAACATCACAACAGGTGATTTAAAAAGGGGAGGCTGATCTGGCAAAAAAAGGAAGGCAGAAAGATAACCCTTAACTGTTGCCACAGTTGGCCTTGCTGAGCTAGTAAGAGACAAAACAAGAGAACATCAGACAACTTTGCGCTCAAAGGCTGGGTGTCATGGGAGAAACCCCAAACCACAAACTTCTCCCAGTGTCCTGCATTAACAGTTTTGGTAGATGGACGCCTGGCTGTCAAGATGGCACCTACTACTTCGGGAGCAAGAACAAAAGCCTTCAACTGTCACCATTAAATCTCCATGCATGGAGATGTAGGTTGTGCAGGTTCGAGTGCAGGACCGAGCCCTGTTGTGACAACAGGAGGTGCGAGCGGAGGACAAATGCCCATGGCCGGAAGTTCTGTGTACAACACTCTCCTCACCCAGTCTGGTGCCACAATGATGACTTGGCTCTGGTCTTTTTGGATCTTTTTTTAGTAGTCTGAGCAGGAGAGCTAGGGGCAGAAAGGCATACAGAAATCCAGAGCCCTACTTCAGACGAAAGGAGTCTCTAAGAGAAGACCGCCTAGGGAAATCCAATGTGCAAAAATGTTGACACCGGGATCTCGGCGGTAGCAAATCGATCAAACCAAGGTTCTCCCAACTGTTGAAGGATATCCTGCATCACCTCCAAGTGCCATTGCCATTTGTGATCTGCTAGGCACCATCGGGTCATTTTACTGCCCTGGCATTTAAAGATCCTTTAAGGTGTTGGATGCCCAGGGAGATGCCCTACGCTTTCAGCCATTTTCAGAGACGTAGAGCCTCCTGGCACAGGGCACACAAACCAACGCCACCCTGTTTGTTGCAGTACCACCTGGTAATTGCCCGCAACTCCAGCAGGTTGATATAGAGGCAAGTCTCCTCCAGAGACCAGGGTCCTCTGATTTCCACCCCTCCCAGGTGACTTCCCAACCCAGCAATGATGCATCCTTCATGACCGGTAGCTCTGGGTGGGGTAGGGAAAGGGGTTTGGCACCTGTCCACTTGCAGTCGAGGAGCCACCACTGCGGGTCTTGAAAATCCCCGACACAAGGAAGGATTCGGACTGGTCTCCTTGGTACTGAGCCCACTGAGACTTCAGATCCCACTGCAGAAACCGCATGTGCCACCTGGTGAGGTCCACAAGCAGAATGCAGAAGGCCAAGAGGCCCAGAAGCCATGGAGCCGCTCTCACTGAGACCCGGGTCAAGGGTTGAAACATCGGGATCATAGCCCAAACGTCCTGGCATCACTGAGGAGGGAAGGCTCATAAGAGCATCGCATCCAGAATGGCGCCGGTGACGGGGAGCCCTTGTAAAGGAGTCAGGTGTAACTTTTGCAAATGATGCATAAACCCAACAATGTCAATAGGTTGACCATCGTCTGGAGGTGACTTACGACTGCTTGAGGCAGATGCTCATGGGCAGAATATCTGGGTACCACACTCTCCTTGTCCAATCCAGGGTTATCAGGATGATTTGGGCCTGATCGTTCCAGATGATCTTCATAGCTTTGGACAGGAGAGGCAGCACCAGAATGGCATACTGGAGTCCTGTACTTGACTCATGTCTCAGAGAGAGCCTCTTCTGGGAAACTCCAGTGTGCAAAGGTTTTGACACTGAACTTTCGATGGTGGCGAAAATATCTAGCCTGGGTACACCCCATTGCCTTTCCAAGAAGACAGTCTCAGAGACACATTCCGCATACAGTGGATCATGGGGACGTAACTGCCATTCGTGATCTGCCAGGTGCCGCTGGAAGAGGTCATCCATCAAGGCATTCAAAGATTAATCTAGATGGTTCACGAATAGGCAAATGCCCTGATGCGCCAGCCAGCTTCACAGATGAAGTGCCTCTTGGCACAGGACCCACCCCACCTTGCCTGTTACAGTACCACGTGACAGCAGTGTTTTGAGAATTTGACCAGTCACCCTTTGATGGAAGGAAGGCAGGCTCTGAACCCCAAGCCCGCAACTCCTACAGGTTGAATTGGAGTTGGGTCTCCACCAAAGACAAGATTCAGCTGATCTTCGCCTCTCCCAGATGACCTACCCATCCTGCTAATGATACATCTGTCACAGTCAGCTCTGGGTGGGGCAAGGATAGGGGTCTTCTGCGGTCCAATTGAGATTGAGCAGCTGCCACTGCAAGTCTTATGCAGTCCCCTCCAATACCTGTATGGAATCCAACAGGTTCCCCCTTCTGCTTGGCTCACTGAGACTTAAGGTTCCTCTGCAGAGCTTGCATATGCCACCTGCAATAGTGTAAGAGCAGGATGCAGGAGAAACGTCAGAGCCACTCCAAATCTGACAGTGCCAGAGCTAAAACATCTGGATCATAGCTTGAATGTCCTGGACTTGTTACAGGTGGACGGAAGGCGTGGAACAGCACTGCTCCAGAACGGCCCTAATGAAAGGGAGCCCTTGTAAATGCAAAGGAGTCAGATGTGGCTTTGATATGTTGATGGTGAACCCTAATAAAGCCAGGAGGCTTGCAGGTGTCTAGAGGTGGTCTATGACGGACTGTGGTGAAGTCGCCTTCAACAACCAGTCATCGAGGTAGGGGGAAACTGGAACCTCCAACCTCTCAAGGTGAGCTGCAACCACTGCCTTCACTTTGGGTGGGGAAGCGAGAGGGGTCTGCTACTGGTCCAATTCAGGTCAAGCAGCCACCACTGCAGCTAGCGTGCAGTAACCTCTGAAACCACCAGGATGGCATCTGAGAGGCTGCCTTGATGCAAGGCCCCCTGGGACTTCAGATTCCAGTACAGGGCCAGCATATGTGCAGTAGACAAGCAAGATGCAGGAGGCTAATAGGCCAAGAAGTCTCAGAGCAGCTCTCTTTGAGATCCAGGACATATGTTGAAATACTGGAATCATAGGTCAAATGCTCTGGACTCACTGCTACTCGGAGAAGACCCTAAACTGCACCATGTCCAAGACAGTTCCTATAAAAGGAAGCCTCTGTGAAGGAGTAAGGTGTGACTTTGGCTCGTTGATAGAGAATGCCACTGATGTCAGGAGGTTAGCCATTGTCTGGAGGTGGTCCCTTACTGACTGAGGAGAGCCTGCTTTCAGCAACCAGTCATCGAGGTACGGTAATACAGAGATTCCAAAATGCTTTTGGCCTACCTTGAACTTCAAGTAGCATCTGTTGAACTGCAGGACAGGAACATGAAAGTAACTGTCTTGCAGGCCCCGGTCGCCAGCCTGTGGCACTTGGATACCTGCCTGTTCACCAGAGTACAGGACAAGTCTTAGACCGGATGCCCATGAGGATGTCAGTCAGAGCTTCACTGACGGGCAAATGAAGACTCAGGTAAGGCCTTTCCAGGTTGAAAGTTTTCAGTTAAAATATTACTTTGATAGATGGCAGTTTTAAGTCTAATACCTCTGTTGCATGTCTTATTACCAAAGCAAAGGAAGCAATCTCTTCTGAGTGGCTTTTGTATAGGTTGTTGTTAGAAATGGGGGTCTCTCGCTGACAATAGTTTGCACCTTTGTCCAAGTAGGGACCCTTGCTTCTAGTCAGGGTAAGGGAGTTACGCCATTAGACAACCCCTACTCACCCCCTTGGTAGGTCGGCACGAGCAAACCGGCTTATCCAAGAGGCAGTGTGTAAAGCATTTGTGCCCACATACAGGAATACAGTGAAAACACTACAAATGGACACCACGCCAGTTTAGAAAAGTAAGTAATCTTTATCTAAACCAAACAAGACCAAAACGACAAAAATCCAACATACAATTATCAAGGTATGACTTTTAAAAGGTAAAAACAGTTCTGTCCATAGAAAACTATAGATGCGACACTTTCAACACAAAGTACCTTGGATGCGCCAAAATCAATCAAAAACAGCCGCAGGGAAGGTGATGAGTCGGTTCCTTACGCACAGGAAAGGTGATGCGTTGGTTCCTTGCTCCAGGGGAGGTGATGTTTCGGTTCCTTACGCACAGGGAAGGTGATGCGTCGGTTCCTTGCCCCAGGGGAGATGATGCGTCGGTTCCTTACTGAAGAGGAGGTGATGTGTCAGTTTCTTACTGTGTGGGGAGGTGATGTGTTGGTTTCTTACTGCGGCCCCGGAGTTGTTGTAGGACTTGGTACCCCGGTGCGATGCGGGGGGATTCGGGGATGCGTCTGTTCTCGATGCGGTGGTGGCAACGGCGCTGCGTTGATCTCTCCATCCACGGTCCCATGATGCGTTGGTTCTTGCAGTTGCACAGCAGGGCCTACGTCGGAATCGGTGCGGTGATCTCGGACTTCGGAGATCGGTGCACGAGACTGTGTGCGGCGATTTCTCCAGCCGCGGATAGGCGATGCGTCTGTTTCTTCAGAAGCACGATGGCGATGCGTGGGAATTCTACCCGCATGGTGGTGTTGCGTCAGAGACGCTTCTCTTTTCCCAGCTCCCAGCAGCAGGAACATCCTCCAGAGGCCCGGCACAGGCACCTCTTGGCAGGTCAGAACTCCCAGCAAGGAAGTTCAGCGGAGCTGGTGGTGAAGTCTTTGTATCCCTGAGACTTCAGAACAGGAGGCAAGCTCTACTTCAAGCCCTTGGAGATCTTCTTCAAGCAGGATACAGAGCACACAGCAAAGTCTTTGTTCTCTCCTTGGCGGAAACAGCCACTGCAGGCCAAACCCAGACAGCACACAGCAAAGGGGCAGTACTTCTCCTTCAGCTTTCCAAACTTTTCTCCTTGGCAGAGAGGCTCTGTGTGATCAGTCCAAACCAGTTCTGTCCTCTCTGGCCCAGCTTCCTGGCAGGAGGTGGAGACGGCATTTTGTAAGGCAGACCAGGCCTGTTCAGGTGCAAGGAAATCTCATCCCACTACTCTAAATTCAAGAAAGGCAGAACACACCTGAACCAACCTCCCCTCCCCCCCCCAATGCAGCCCAGGTCTATTCAGCCAGCCGAGCCCGACTCATTCAGGAAAGGCAGGACACACCTCAACCACAAATCCCCCGACCCCCCCCCCCCCCGACTGTCAGAGAATGCTCATCCCCAGCCCATGTCACTCCAAAGCCAGACAGTCAATACACAAACCAGCAGAGGCACACAGGATGGCTAAGCAAGAACATACCCACTTTCGAAAAACTGATATTTTCAAACACACAATATAAAAATCATCTTTACTAAAAGATGCATTTTTATATTCTGAGTTTAGGCATACTAAACTCCATCTTTCTACCTTGTCCCAATGGGAAGTTATACTTACAAGATGTTATAAATAAACTCATTCTTTCCTATGGGACAGATAGCTTTTCCATAGTGAAAAACGAAATACACTGTATTTCACTATCAGGACATGTCACACACACCAGTACATGTCCTACCTTTCACATACACTGCACCCTGCCCACAGGGGGTACCTTGGGCCTACCTTAGGGGTGACTCGCATGTAATAAAGCGGAAGGTTAAGGCCTAGCAAGTGGGTGCACTTGCCAGGTCGACATGGCAGTTGAGACTGCGCACAGACACTGCAGTGGCAGGTCTGAGACCCCTTTGAAAGGCTGCTTGTGTGGGTGGCACAATCTGTGCCGCAGGTCCACTAGCCGCATTTGACTTACAGGCCATAGGCGCACACACACTGCACTGTACTAGGGACTTAGTAGTAAGTCAAACAAGCCAATCATGGAAACGCCAATCCATAAACACACTTTTCAGGGAGAGCATATGCACTTTATCACTGAGCAGCAGTGGTAAAGTGCCATGAGTCATAAACCCAATACAAACAGGTCAGAAACAGGAGGCCAAAAAGCAAAAAGTGTGGGGATAAAGCCCGCTGAAAAATCCAGGTCTAACAGTTATCACCATAGTGTGCGGGAAGAAAACAAGTTACTTACCTGTAACTTTGGTTCTCCAGTATTGGAAGCTTTCATAGATTCCCATGCTTGGAATCATTGCCCGTCGTCGAGATGGGAGCCTCGGTAAATATATATACAGTAGTAAATAACCATTACAAAGAGAAACAGGCCTAGGCCTAATCCCATTTTGTAGTCAGACCATGTCTTTTTGTAAAAGAGACCAAAAAAGAACCATAAGCCAATCAGAGCAGCCTCACCCTCTAGAACCTTGGTGAAAGAACCTCAGCTCCTCAGATTTTCGTATACGTTGTGAAAAAAATAACAGAGAGAAGCTGAGCTTTCCCAGGAGGAGGGTGGGTCGCATGGGAATCTATGAAGCTTCCAATACTGAGAACCAAAGTTACAGGTAAGTAACTTGTTTTCTTACTCCAGTATTGGAGCTTTCATAGATTCCCATGCTTGGAATCAGAGTAGCTAGCAGTAAGCATACACATTTTCCATAAGACATTACTTGTCTGAGAAACATTGTTTAAATACATTTTTAAAACAGCCAAAGGCAGAGATAAGTTAGTGCATCTATAAACAAGAGAAAATGTGTATAAAGCACAGAAAAGAAGGAAGGAGGGTAGCAAGGGAAAGCTCACCACTTATTGGAAGAGGTTCCTCAGGACTGCCTGTCCCACCGCTGCGTCGTCTTGGAGTGATGCATCCAGGCAGTAGTGCTTCAGTAAAGTGTGAGTGCTGCTCCAAGTTGCAGCCCTACAAATGTCCTTGATCTGGACACCAGCAAACAAGGCGGCTGAAGCTGCCATAGATCTTGTCGAATGTGCCCGGACATTACCCTCCAGGGGTTTGCCCGCTGCTGTGTGACAATATCGAATAGCGCTCACAACCCACCGAGATATCCCCTGTTTGGAAATGGGAAACCCCTTGCGGGGAGCGCTGTATGATACAAAAAGTTGTGAAGACTTGCGGAAGGACTTCAAACATCTTTGCAGATCCAGAGAGCTGTTAGTCGACGAAACGATGGGCGTCGAACCTGTCGTCGACGAGATAAGCAGCACCCCTGCTGACGTCGTCGTTACTGTCGTGGCCGTCACCGTCGCGCCACAGTGGTCGACGGAACCGTAGCCGAAATCTTCGACACCATCGTCGACGTTGCTGTAGAAGTGCTCATCGACGAGCCCGTCGACACTGGAAAAAGAGACGAAGTCGACACAGGAGCACCCTTAACCTGCGATTTTGACGCTTTCGTCGACGAGGGCTTGTGCATTGACGACGAATGACAACTTTTGTCAGAAGATTGCGAAGAGGGCTTTTTTAATGATTTCTCTTTGCCTGGGACAGTCGCAGATGAAGATAGCAGTCCTTCCCTCTCCTTTACACCGCAGTGAGATTTGATAGAACTCTGGTCCTCAGACTCCTTCGGGGTCTTTTTAGAGGCCTTAGAGGGGTGACCCAGAGATGATGAAGGGGAACCCCTACCCCTCTTGACTGACCTTCTGGATGAGACGGCGGAAGACGACTCCTCACTGTCACTGGACACTGTCTCTTTCCTCGACTTTAACTTGTGAAGCCAGGTAAGTAAACGACCCTCACGATCCCGGAGAGTCTTAGTCGAGAAGGTGCGGCAAATCTTGCACTCCGCAGCCTTGTGGTCCGGGTATAGGCAATATATACAGTCTTTATGCCTATCCTCCACATAAAGCCTCTTTTTGCCACAAGTGGCACAAGACTTAAACGCCTTCTTTTCCTTTTCAGACATCTCACCAAGAAAAAACTGAAGTATACAGCTGAAAAATATTAGAAATAGTTGAAATAGAGCAAAGCTCAAGGAGACTCCCTTCTGCACAACGTGCGGTAGAAAATCTGAGGAGCTGAGGTTCTTTCACCAAGGTTCTAGAGGGTGAGGCTGCTCTGATTGGCTTATGGTTCTTTTTTGGTCTCTTTTACAAAAAGACATGGTCTGACTACAAAATGGGATTAGGCCTAGGCCTGTTTCTCTTTTGTAATGGTTATTTACTACTGTATATATATTTACCGAGGCTCCCATCTCGACGACGGGGAATGATTCCAAGCATGGGAATCTATGAAAGCTCCAATACTGGAGTAAAATAATTTACATCATCTCCAATGTCAATTCCAAAAGGCGGTTGATTTTCATTAGAGTCAGAACCAAAAGGTTGCTGCAGTGCGGCTCAGAGGTAAAGGCATGGTTATATAGGAGTCAGATTGGACTGGAAACCGGTGCATCAGAGTGGCTTTGGAACGCAGTCTTGGTCGTGATAGATTCGGCTCAAAGTTGGATAGAACAACTGGGGCAAGGGTTTCCTCCGGCGCAAAAGGGACCTAAAGTGGATTTTTGTGCTGGAGTGGAAGTCAGCTCTGACATCAGAGCAGAGCCCGAGACAGGCTCTGGAAGCACAGATTGTGCAGAGGGCAGACCCACCAGCGGCGGCCAGACTAGGTGTCTCCCCCAATCTTTGGGGCCTGAAGTCACATACGAGGGAGCCAAAAGTGTGCTAAGGATTCACAACATGGCCTCTCTAAAGGCCTCAATCAGATGCAACGTCGCGAATGGCCCCAAAAACTCTGGGTGCAATGGGATTAGCAACGAAATCTGCTCCTCGGTGGGGGACCACAACAGACAAGCATTGTGACTTCCTTGTGACTTCTGCAGCAGAGTGGTGGGATGTGGACAGGTCTAACCTGGCCTTCTTTTGCTTCCACTTTGGCTTACTGGGAGACTTGGACAGCAACAAGGATCTGTCATGACAACATCCTAGAGAGTCTCCTCAACTTCGAGCCAGACTTCCGTAACTACTATTGATGCTCCGCAACATAGAGCTTCCCTTTATGTTCCCAGATCACCTTCAGATTCATAGGAGCACACTCCTCACAGGACTTGGTAGTCATGCCCCAGAGGTATACTACATGGGTGTCTGTCACAGACATATTTTTTGTAACAGTCCTCACAAGGTTTAAACCTAGTAGTTTTAGAAGAGGACACAGTTCCCTTGCACAATGGAAAAAAGACAATTTTTTGGGGAAAAACTGACTAGGAAAAGGAGGTAGCGAGCACAGGATCCGAGTACAAAGGCAGAGAAAGAAAGCAACTGATGATGATGTGCAGGGGTGGAGTTTATATGAAGCTTCATCATCACTTCGGAGGTGGAACAAAGTCAAAGAGGAGTCGCACAGCTACATCTACCAGGACCAAGGAGGAATGCTGTTTAAAACTTCCAGGTCCAGTATGTCTACTGGGGATATTCTAAAGGTGAAGAATCTGCAGTTATAAGTATTCATCAAAAAGAAGAATCTTATGAATATTTCAATCAGCTACATCTGTCATATTTAAAAAGTCTAGGACTTGCAAATATTTATAAAATCAGCCCCAGGGCAATGCAAACTGATCTTCAATGTCATAAAAAAAAGTAGTATCACGCCACTATGAAACCCTTGGACCAAATTAATTAATCCGAATCATGCCAAAGTAAGCCAAACATGATCATAAAAGAAAGCAAGAAATGATAAGTCTCATCCTAATGGATTGCATTGGTTCTACTTGTTTATTTTAAACAACTTGGTTAATTGCCTGTATAACTGGAGCCCATCCACTACTCTTAAATATAACATATTGGCAGACGCACACAAACCGAGAGAAACCTCTAGGCACTGGTCACAGCCAGAGATATGAGAAAAAAATCTTGGAAATATCTACTATCTACAGTTTTACAGAGAAAACAAAGAAGCTGAGAGGACGCAGGCGGATGAGTGGATGCCAGAGGTTGGCTGCAAGAAGCAGTGCAAGGCAGGTGGGTCACTGGCCAGGTGAGGGTCATTCAACTTGAACGTGATTCTGCATAAGAGGCCAGGTGCTTGTGACCCCCCTACCTTCCTACCTTCCCCTCCCCCCCCAAAACCACCAGCTGCCTCCCCTTTCACGTCCAGAGAGGTAGAAGCGCATGACACCTCCGTCCCCCTTTCTGGAAGAACACAACTCAGTACTTCTGTTTTTAGCTAAGTAGAAGCTGGAGGAACCCCTGAGCTATATATGCTCAATACACTGTCACTAATGAAAACTACATTTCTGGGGATGCTGAAGGCTCTGGTTTTGGCGAATACACAGCAAGTCAAACAAATTGTTCTGCTTGAAAGTATGACAACTGGGATTGATAAGTGAACAAAAGACGATCCAAAAAAGCCTTCGGAGACAGTACCTTGTTTATAAATCAGGAGAACGATATGAAAAAAGCAGGGTGCTATAGAGGTCAATTTCTTTAGCTGAAGTTAAAAGATAAGGGGGGGAACATGCCATCTGCACTTGTAAAAGTCTGTAAAGGGGCCTATAATGGGTCATGATTAGGGCTCCCGGATTTATGGTATTTATTTTTTTAACATTTCCGTCTATTTATCTATATGTATTTTTTGGCCATCTTATTGGTATTTATCCATATTTATTTGGTGTTTCAAGAATAAATGTAGCTGTAAAAGGGTATATTTCTGCGTTTAAATAATTATTTTACGTGCACTCAAACATGGATGCCTGTCACATTTTAGCAAACTGAAGCAGCCACGTATAACAAAAGACTACACTTACAGGTACATATTAGCAACATATTACAAATATATTTTAACATATGCCTATGTTTAAGGAAATCTCATCCTGTATTTTAACCCTCCATGCTGTCTGCCTGCTCAGCTGTTGCCTAGAATTAATATAAGACAGCATGGAGGGTTTCTCACAAGAAGCAACATTTTCAGTATTTTTCCACTTTAAAAAATAAATACAGACCGGAAACGCATTGTTTTCTGTATGTATTTATCTGTAAAAAACAGTAAAATGGAAAACTGGAAGCCTTAGTCATAATCCATCTAGATCCTTAAAAAGAGTCAGTAACATAAATAACAATACTTATGCCAACTCCTCCTTACGTTACCCGAGCAGTGGGAGCAAAATTCGGGACCAGCCATGTGAGACCACAATCCCCTCTTCTCTTAACTCTGATTTATCTAAGACCTGGAAGATGGCTCTGAAAAAAGAAAGGGCAGTGCATAAAACTGATGCAATCAAAGTCTAGGACCGTGGAGCCAGACAAATTTAATTCTCTGCCTATTGTGAAAAGAATGGATTTTCTTTACTTCAAACTTCAGAAGAAGGGGGAAGAGGAAACAAAAATCCACCTTCAAAACTGTTCTAAAATTTTAATGGCTTTTCAAGCAATTACTACATCGAAACAAATAAGTTCTAAAGATTTGCACCTTGTGAGGTTTATTATGGTGAGAGTGTGTGAAGTCAAGCAAGTCCAATTCCGTTGAAAATTAGTGGCATCCGTTATCCAGAAAGCAGGAGTAGAGTTATGCTCCCATGGAATAGTGCTCTGCAATTGACAAATGGAGTCAGAATCTCAGAAATTAGTTGGTTATTCACGAGCCCCTTTATTTTTAAAAAAGCACGGAGGCCTGACATCTACCCAAGTTGAATTCTTACACTTTTCCCATAACATTTCCTGGAAGAAGAAAGAAACATTTGGAGGTGCGGATCACTTTGGAAGAAATTTAATAATTTCAGTTCTAAACAACCTACTTGGTAACAGATTATACCAGACCCCTTTCTCCCAGGACAAATAAGCAGCCAATTATTAGTTCAAGGGGGCACAGGTCGGATGAGTTACTGTTCTTAGGTGCCCTCCATTCAACAGTTACATGGTTTTTGAAAAAAGTGCTAATTTACTCAACTAAGGCTACCCCTCAGGTGGCCGTTGAATTTGGTGTCAGTTCTTCATAGGAAGAAGATTACAATGTTGAAAACAACTTGTAATTGTTTCCAAGCTTGTTCAATTTTTTTTACATAATCCCCTTAGAGACTGTTGCTCTTTAATCCATGTTTATATATCTCAGAATGCAATATTCTTTGCGGAAGAATTTAAGAAACTACACTTTAATTTAGTCAATTTGTGCTGCCTTTCCCAACTTCGATATTCATCTTGGCAGGCGATTTTATTTTAAAAATGCTACTCTATCATTGAGGTGATTTTCATCAAGATCTATTAAATTTGTATTAAATACCAAATGTAGTGTCAGCAGCGAAAATACTGTTAGAATCAACCAGGTATTGTCCATTTTAATACAACAATCTAATTCATCCTAATTGTCGCTTCCCAAGTGACACTCATACTGTGGCCACCTTCAGATATGGCAAAAGCCATGTTCCGATAGACTACTCGTTTATTCCTTTACAACAGTTGAAACAAAATGAGAATTAAAGTGGAATATTTGGGTGCTAGCGACCACCTTGATAAATGGATAAACTTTAGGGGGCAACACTTGAAAGTGAAGGAGAGCTTAATCTGGTTTATACCCATAGAATTAAGGTGTCCATCACAGACTACAATCTACAAGAAATATTTAGGATTAGAACTAACAAGCCATTGACAAGTTGTGGTGATTCTTGTGATGTAGAATGGTACAATCAATTTGCAAAAAAAAAAAGTCTTATCCTGCTTGAAAGCAGGTCTTAATCAAAAACCCAATATAAGCGTATGCAAAATTAGGTCTGACCAAAAATGCTCAATCCAAAGAAAGATGTTAAACAGGAAGCGTTGTAAACTCGTTAATAGGAGGGACACTGCTAGATGAGATTTTGTTGCTCTGAAAAATAAATATCGCACACATTGTTGATTTAAAAAAATGTGAGCTTTATTAATTTAACTGGTGTAAAATGCCAAAAGCAATATCGCAGGGCAAATAAAAAAATATGGGCTAAAAGGTCATCAAAAGTATCCTCGAGTAATTTGAAGGCCCAAGATACTGAAGCCCAATGGGTAAGATTTATTTCTGGACTATATACAAGTTCATCTCTGCAACCTGTGCAATGCAGATTATTCATGTTGCTACAACATAACATGTGTATTTGTAAAGCGCACGTTCACCCGTAGGTACCATGGCGCTGAATAAAAGATGTTTATTGTTACCCAACCCAATGGTACTAATTTTATCAACCTCAGATGGATGAAAGGCTGAGTGAACCCGCCGGGATTTGAACCTGTGACCATGAGGTTGAACACAGGCTCCTGCAAGGGACGCACTAGTCCACTGAGCCACCACACCCAGCTACAAGAAGTCAGGATAACTTTTTAAATAGTTGTTTACATTTGTCCACTGCTCCACCTGACCTTAAGTTAAGAAATCTTTCATGTTGTTCATCCCTTAAAATTAGAACTTAGAATCTTTACAGGAGTCAAATATGTAAATTACCTAGATGGAATGACAATTCTTATAGGTTGACCCAAAGAATCGCAGTTTTATTTAAGACTGAGGAGGCTAGCATTATGCATCGTTTATTTACTCCTTCTGAGCAGCAAAACCATTAAAAGCTCCAAATTGAACTTTAAAAAACATCACAACGAATAATAGAATGTTCAGTCGGTATATGCTGGTTGACCTCCAACTTCCTCCTCTTTTGTTTGAGCTCCTTCTTTACCACTCCTGAACCAAACTCCAGCCCCAAAAAACCTATCCCCGTCTAGTTATCTGCGGGGGGAAAAAACACAATATGAACCTATTCATATAAACCTTTACAAAAACAGCATTCTACTGTAAATAATGTAACTTTATAGTTACAAACATCACCATTACACTTATTCCTCCTCACCCCAAACTACCCCCCACCCCCACTTAGGGAAGGGTGAGTAGGATAAGGTTAGCCTCCTTAGTCTTTAATAAAATCGCGATTCTTTATTCAGTCAGTCTATAAGAATCGTCATTTTATGTCAGGACCGGAGGCTAGAGCATTATGCATGTTCAAAGCATAACCTGAAACATGCTCTACGGCTTTAAAGTAAAACTTTCTAAACGTATCTGCATTAGACCAATCTGCCGCTTTTAAAACTTATCCAACTGTCCACCTGACATGCACACCTTGCTCGCCATAGCCCCTCTTACAGAATGAGCTGTAAAACTTGATAAATCCACACCTGCTTTTTTCATCACCGCTTTCACCCATCTTGCAATGGTAGCACTTGATACACCCTTGAATGGATGTATGTCATTACATCGCGTGGTTTTACCACACACGTCTTTACATCAAAGTTTTTACCACGCATACCAATAGCACGCTTTTACATTAACATACATTTAAAAAACACTTGCCACGCAAACGACTAGCACGCACACTGTCACCACGCATTTCATTACTACAGTTATTTAATAATATTTTATGATCGGACGTGCTAACCAGTACCGGAGTTTTACAGAGTAACACTGCCACCTACTGGACTGCGAATTTTCAAAACAGTAGAGTTGCAAAAATATCAGCAATAATTAAAATTAATTAAATGTCTGAGAATATCTTTTTTGTGAACATTCTTTTCGTCTGAAGGGGCACCTTGTTGTGTTAATGTCAAAGGCAGGTTAATAACTTAATTTGCTCAACAAATCTGAAGTGCAACTCTCTCCCCGAGATGTGCGCTTTTTTTATTTTATTTTGATGTTATCTGTATTACTTTTCCCCACATGTCCCTAATGCTTTCTAAGTGAAGGGGGGTAGTAAGCCATTGAAGCACAGAAGAGAGATAGAGCTTAATTCCCTGGAACAGTGCTCTTGAAGTTAGCGTGTCACACATTAATCTCTCTTTATTGGAGGTCCAGGATAATCCCCCCCAAGGTGGGCTCGAGGGCAATTCCAGTACTTTTATACACGGACGATGGCGTCCTCGTGTCGAGGACAGCCTTACGTCTCCAGGGTCTTTTGTATAATTATGTCTCCTTCATAGAGGGTTTGGATTTGTCAGTTAATTCCACCACATCATTTACGATGAGGTTGGGGGCCAAGCCTGTTAAAGTAAGGAGTCATGTTGGTCAGAAAGCCAGAATTGCCCAGGTGGGTTCTTTTAATTATCTGGGTGTTTTATTTGACCAAAAATCCTCCTGGGCCCAATCTATTTAGTTAAAGAAGTTAACTCATGCTAGGTTGTCTTGGGCTGTGATGGATTTCAGTCTGCGGGTGAGCAATAAACCTGTGAAAGCCCTGATCAAAGTTTATAAGGCCAAGCGTGTGTCAGCGGCTAGCTATGGTAGTGACCTTTGGGGCTATTGGGACTGTGACCCGATTCAGCGGGAGGAGAACAAATTCCTCAGGAGGCTCTTGGGGTACCCCCGGGTACTACCACATTTGTGATTCATGAAGAGCTGGGCATCTGGACAGAATCTCCACCCACGCACACAACAGCAAGGAACTCTTAGGCATCATCAAAGACTTCGCCCAACCCAACAGTGAGACTACTGACATCCCACCCCTCCCAGGACCTCAGCGACAGACTCAGCGCCTTCTTTCACCTCAAAATCAAGACTATCTACAACAACTTCGTACGACAACAACCTCCACGCGGAACCCATACCCGCTATTGCCTACAACACACAACTGACACTTGACAGCTGGACCGCCCTTAGCATTGAAGACACCCTGAAGACTATGAAGTCAACCCACTCTGGGGCACCCATGGACCGCTGCCCCATCACATATACCACATATACCACAGAGATCGTTGCCCCCGAGCTTCGACGAATCAACTGCTCCTTCGAGACCGCCTCCTTCTCCAACAACTGGAAACATGCAGAGATAAACCCTCTCCTGAAAACCCTCAGCGGACCCCACTGACCTCAAGAACTACAGACCAATCGCCTTACTCCCGTACCCGACGAAAGTCATTGAAAAAGCCGTCAACAGTCAACTCGCCTCCTTCATAGGAGAAAACAACATCCTCGACTCCCAATCAGGCTTCAGAAAGAATCACAGCACCGAAATCGCCCTTATCGCTGCGACAGACGACATCCGCTCCCTCCTCGACAGAGCGGAGACTGTGGCCCTCATCCTCCTGGACCTCTCAGCTGCCTTCGTCAGTCTCACAACCCACCCTAGTCCGCAGACTCCACGACGCAGGATCTGGAACAAGCCCTCGACTGGCTCCACTCATTCCTCTCCGTCAGAATGCAGTGGGTCAGACACCCTCCTTTCCTCTCGAAACCCACAGCGACCACCTGCGGAGTCCCGCAAGGATCCTCCATCAGCCCCACCAGCTCAATGTCTACATGGCCCCGCTCGCATCCATCGCCAGTTCACACACTCAACTTCATATCGTACACCAACACCAAACTCATCCTCTCCCTATCCAACGAACCGAACATCTCCGAACACAACTCTAAAGAAAGAATGGAAGCAGTCGCCAAGTGGATGAAGAACAGCTGCCTACATCTAAACACGGGCAAAACCGAAGTACTGATCATGGGGCACACCCCGACGCCTGGAACGACACCTAGTGGCTTCCCGCCCTCAGGAACACACCCCCTTCTGAGCAGACTATGCTGCATGTTGTCATGTTCTTTGGATACTACACTCTATCAAAGAAAAAAATACCCGACTTCCATTCTGCAGGAGGCTAAATTTTGCCAAGTGAGGCCGGCTATGCTTTTTCTGACCATGTTGGGAGATGTTTACACATGTGTTTGTATGGGGCACTTCTTAAGATGTGTGGTAAAGATACAAGGTATTTGGTAGTGATACAGGGCCCTTTTAAGAATTGTACCCTTGTTTTTATGTGGTTAGATGAAGAAGCTTTTTATTTATTGCAAAATGGCACTTGAATGTTTCTATGTTTTTTTATAATGAATTAAGAATTTATGATTCTTGTATTGGTTTTACACGATTGTTAAGTTTGATATCTTTTATAGTTAAGTATTTAACCAAATAAAGAAATGTATCCATCTATCCTACCAATAGAAATGCTTGCACCAAAGAATGACCTGCCGCTATAGCCGGCCTATAACAATTGACTGTTCTGTGTGACAAACCTTTACCAAACTATTCCGCTAAGCAATTAACCACTTCTACCTCATCTGCTTGTACGGGATCCAAATCCCTTTCTAAGCACAATTGAACCCAAACTCTCCTAGCTCCTCTGTATTTCTTCTTTGTACCAGGTGCCCATGACTCAAGCAATTCAGAAGCTGCTCCCGCAAGGCCTGAGAATCCTCCAGAATTCATAACAGCTTCCAAACTAGAAGGTTGAGCAAACCCGTTGATACCAAAGGATGCTCCTCCTGTTCTACTCCCTGCAAAAGCCCTTCGCATGACTGAATCAACAATGAAATCTCAATTGCCCTTTCCAGCAAAGTAGGAAACCAAACCTGCGTTTTCCGAAATGGGGTCAATAACACCACCTGCAACCTCTGCTTCCTCACCTGAACCAACACACTATCATTAAAAATGGTGAAAAAGCATAGCCTTTAATCCCCATTAAATTCTGATTGAACGCATCAACCACCATCGCTTCAGGATCTGGTCTCCAACTCACAATCCTCACATTTCTCCTTACACCACTGCAATTCTATTTTTGCATACTGACTCAAAACTACTGTCTCCATACCACAGACCTCTCGATAAACCGAACGTCTTCAATCGTTGTAAAGCAGTTAATGCAATGGACCTGGGAAAAAAACAAACAAAAAAAAAAAAAATCGCCCGATGAAGACAACAGGCCAATCACTCGAGCTAATTCCCTCAATATTACCTAGACTTTAACAAGGTTTTCACTTCCTGTCTTATTTTCCTTCCTTTCTTTACTGGTAACTGTAGTTGACAAGACATTGTGTCCACTACAAATCCCAAGAACTCCACACTCCATGTTGATGTCAAAACTGATTTCTCCAAATGTATTACGAAACCTAAGTTCTCCAACAAATTCTGTACCTGAACCAACTGACGACTGGTCATCTCCTCCAACTCCTGTCCCATTAACAGAATATCATCCAGATATATTATCATCCGAACAACCCTCTCCCGTAAAAAAACAACTACTGGCGCAACACTTTTGTAAAGCACCAAGGGGCTGCTGGCAAACCAAGCGGCGGGCATTGAAATTGGTATAAAACACCTTTCCACCTGAATTGCAGAAATGTCCTGCTCTCCTCTCCTAGTGGGACCGTGAAGTAGGCATTTTTGAGGCTCCAACTTCACCATCCAATCCTTCCCCTGCAACATGTCTCCGAATATTTGCACCCCTTCCATTTTGAAATGCCTGTACCTTACATACCGATTGAAATTTCTTACATTTGTAACCAGCCTCCAGCCCTTATCCTTTTTCTCCACAAGAAAAGGTGCACTGACAAAACCTTTTTCTTCTTCTGCTATCTCTGCTATTGCTTCCTTTGCTATCATTTGTTTGATCTCCCCTGTCAGTATATCCTCCAACTCTTTGTTGAATACAAACTTGTTTAGTTCTCTGATAAGGCTGAGCTACAAACACTATTTGATATCCTCTCACAGCTTCTAACACCCACACAGCTTTTGTTATTTGACTCCACTGATTGTGGAACAACCTTAATCTTCCTTCCACCTTTATGGGGGTAGAACCAATACAAATCTTCGTACTCACCTTGCCCTGTATTGGAGTTTTGACCTCGTCCTCTAGACAATCTAAATCTTCCTCCCCTTCGGGGATAGAAACTTCCTTGACTTCCTTCGGATCCATAAACACCATTAGTTTGGTAGCCATAATAGTGGGTCTTATAATTGGCGCGGCTGAATGTTTGCCCTCTCCTTCCAGCCAGCCCAGAAAAACTACCCCTATCAAAAACTCTGTTCATGTTGAACTGCGCTTTATTCAAACTGGTGAACGTTTGCACATACTTCCCCATAGACTTCACCATACCTTCGCCAAATAAAAGACCTTTGGCAACCTCACTTGATTCTCTTTTGGCTAGATCAGCCAACTTAGGATTAATGCACATCAAAACCGTCTTCCAGCACTCAGCTAATAGGCCCGCCTTAGCGTTGTCTAAAAAACATTGTGCGTTGGCACCAGCCCCTCAATAACTAAATATTCAGATTCTTTTCCTTAAGAAAAGCATCTTACACAGAGTCGAACATCCTTGCTAAGGGTCCTAAAACGTCCAGGAGCTTGTACTGACATTGTTTGAGCAAGCGTTCTGAACTCTTCCTTGGATCCCGACCTAACCTGAACAAATAAGTAATCTTTTCCAGATCCAAATTCAGGGACATTGTGACTATATCATCTATGGCCAGCAGAGAACATTCCGTCTTAATCACATTAAGCTCCTCCTTTTCCAAAGGCCTCCTTATACAGTGTCTAATATATTCAGACACATGCTCCAAAGGCCACCAATCCTTTCCACAGGGATGTCTGATATCACGGGGATAAAAAAAGATTCTTCCCCCATAGGGTCAGTGAATTTACCTTCTTTGACCATTCACCTGAATTATCCTCAAATTCTCCCTCAAAATTGTCATCCATATCTGATACATACTCATCCAAAGTGGATGATCCTCCTTTAACCTCCATCACACCCGATAGCACCTCACTTGCAGGGCTTGACTGTCCTTTCTCCATGCCGCAACGGGCACCCTCTCCATCTGAGCCGCCTTGGACTCCCTTCCTACTTGAACCTATGGCCTTATGTTTTCTTTTCTTTGCGCATTTACCTCCTGGCCCTCGGCGCATCTCATCCTCATCAGAAACTGAGAAGTACTCATGGTCCTCAACATGGACTGCTTCTCTCTCTTTCTGTAGTAACGTTTTTACTGTCTCCTGCAGAGCACTGCCATCTCCAGAGCAATAATCTTTCCTATAATGCTCTTGCTTCACCTCACTTGTGACTCCATACCTACTCCTAAGACTTTGGTTCCCAGAAATTATAAAACTTCAAATAACCTTTCCAAAATTTTATTTTGTAAATTCAATACTTTTCCTGACGAAACCACCTTCCTAAACTCAGTCTCACCTCCAATGATACCAAAAACAGCAAAAACTGCTGATTTTGCTAAGCCCGATGTTCTTGAGCCTACCGTTGCCAGGCAACGGACCTCGCATGCCAGATTCCTGTTGACATCAGCCCGAAAGTTGATAAACAAGGCCCATCACCTTTAACAACTAGGGACTCTGTTCTTGTTCTAATAATATTCTCAATCTCCTGTTGAAAGACACGGTCATGCACAGTGCGCGTGCGTCTCCTACACTTGAGAATACTCCCGCTCACTCTGCGCTTCAGACTAACAAGAAACGCATGCGCTCACTCTGCGTGTCAGTATGAGAGGCCTACATGCTTCAGCTATCCCTCGCGCCTTGAGCAAAGAGCTTCTCAACGACCAGAGCGTGAGGACAAAAAAAATACATGTTACTCGCAACCAAAAGGCAGCAAACACCCATTTTCCTTTTCAAAACCCTACGTAAATATGAAGTCTTAAGAAAACTGACCTCAAATGAATCCTCTGCCATTAAACAATAAAACAAACTTTTTTTCTTTTAAACAAAGATAAAAACCTACCAAGTATGTTCTAATCAAACTTAAATCTGTGAAAAAAATTGGACCTTATTAAATATAATCCCCATAAATTGGATACCCATACAACAAAAACCTCCCAAAAAAGACTCTCTAAACAAATTCAAATATAAAATGCTGATATACTTATCTGCTCAAAAGCAGCAAACAAGAGAGGAGGAAAATGGAGGTCAACCAGCATATATGGGACTGAACATTCTGTTATTCATTGTGATTTTTTTAAAGTTCTGTTTGGAGCTTTTAACGGTTTTGCTGCTCGGAAGGAGTAAATAAAAGTTGATTCATAATGGTAGCCTCCTGTCTTGACAAAATCATGACTCAAATAATACAGCTTTGAGGACTGAATATAACATCCTTTTCTAATTTCTCAAACTATGTTTTTGTTTTCACCTTCACAATCCTGCCGCTCCACCTGCAGGCCCTCCCACATGGCAACACCAGTGGCTCGCTCCCACATGAGTAATACTACTAGCAAAGTGTTGTAATCCTTCAGATCCTCAGCACTGGAATGCACAATACTGATACTTATACTATGACTGAAGGAGACACATGGGAAACTGTAACCTTCAGTTTGCAGCTATTTTCTATTGCACATTTCGAGCCATTGGCTCCTGCTCTGGCACGAAACTGGACAAAGGACATGGGTGTAACCACCCCCTCTGTCCTGCCCCTCCCCTAGGAGGGTCCCCTGAATCTGTCCAACCCTTTCCCGTGTGTATAAAGTGAGTTACCTGGCTACAGGACTTTAGATTTTACCTGGACAAGATTCTGCTAAGAAGAAACCAAGTACTTCGACTGCCTGCACAACGATTGCACGACTGAAGAATCTCCCTTGGAGTAAAGGAGTTACTCCCTTGCAGTAGCGGGCACCTAAGCGCATCTGACCGGCTTGCTTCTCCAGAGCTCCTGCGGACTCCGAAGATTTCAGCAACACAGGAGGTGGGTTCCCGAAGGTCCCTGAGGTTGATCTGACCTCTCAGTGATTCTGAGACGAGTATCCCTCGTGGGGACTGTGCAACCCGAACACCTGTGCACCGCGTACAGTTGCAAGTGCATATGCTTGTTGGCGATCCCTGAGCTTGTGCATTGGACTCCGTGTAGTCCTGACCCCGAGCAGCATTTGTACCGAAGATATCCGGCCTCCGCTCACAAAGTGCTCTGTGGGCTGGTGCTTTGTGAATTCGCTCGAGGTCTCCTCGCGATCCCTGGTCTGTTGGCCTGTCGGTCCTGGCAAGGGTCACCTTGTTTGTTCTTGGGCTTCCCTGGTTGCTCCAGAAGTGCCCTGACTCCCCATTGCTTGGAGAGTCCCCTGGGCTTTGCTGGTCCACACCGTAACCTGTTTGTCCTTCCTGCGTGGGTTGCATTTGCCAAGGCTCGTTGGTGCTCCAGCCGGACATCGACCCCTCAGCACTCTACATCCTTCGTGGGACAGCTCACCTCCGGATCCTGGTCGTCCTCGACGTTTCCTGGTCCCCGTGGCTGCAGAGTCAAGCATCCCTTCTTCGCACCTGAAGCACCCAACATCGGTGGGCATTCGACTACCGAGCCCCTGGTCACCTGAAGTGACCCAGACTCTGTCCCCTCTGCTTTCAGGTTCCTCTCACCTAGAATCCAGGCTTGGATTCCACCGGACACTCTTCGCCTTCCCGGCAGCAGAACTTCTTTGCAGCACTCCATTGAAAACGACGAAGGTTTCCGACACCACTTGACCCCTATGCACCCGGCTCCTCTGGGATAGGTTACACGGGTACCTCGGTACTCACTGGTGGGTTGGCTCTAGAACCTCCTATGTTCCAAAGGGTTTGCTCGAAGTCCTCGTAGAAGTGTCCTTAAGTTATAACTTTGTAACCGCGACTTTCCCATAGAGTTGTACGGAACACGCAGTCGTGTTTCCTCACTGCACCCGTCCTCCGTGGGCTCCCTGTGTCACTGCCTTGGGTGGTTCCATAGGGTCCCAGCAATTCTACGTTTTCTAGGCACTGTGCCTAGTCAAGTCGTGATTGTTATACCATTTTTTTAGTATATGGTTCGGTCCCCCCCTGGAGCCCGCTGTGTATTGTGCTACTTACGAATGTTCTATTGATTCAGTATTGTGTGCTTTGTGTTCTAATCTCGTGTAGAGATTAGTAGAGAGTGTTATATTAATAAATACATATTTTTATATAACTACTGTGTGGTTCTCCTTTCATTTGGTCATTCAGGAGGTGACTTTCTCGTAAAACAAGCTGCTTTACATTCCTTCAAGATTAAGCCTGAAGGCTGCTCACCACAGCTACCACTAGGATAGCTTTCTAAAGGTTATCTTTGACCGCATACATCATAAGGGCCGTGTGGACTGGTACAAGGTGCCCACTTTAAAAAGTGGACAGCATATACCAGGCCACCTTCTCACACCTGCCTTCTCTGGTTGGGCAGAAAATTTCAATCTGTTATTCTTCAAGTCTTTGATCATACCAACTTCACCTCGAAGCCCAAAATGGTGATTAAGCATATTAAACAGTAATTAAGAAGCAGTGTTACACATAAATAAGCTATTTCACGATGCTGAGGGGCTGGCCATGTTGCAACACCATTTCCAAGAGTGCTGACTTCACCAGTAGAGCTGCTACTACTGAAAGATTGGGCTCATAGAAGCTAATTAGGAACTTCACTAAACACTAATACAATGATTATCACAATTTCATCAAGCACTAAAACAGGTAGCAGCAACATAATTTATTAATATCCAAGCTGTTCTTGGCTACTGGGAAATTGAAAGTTAATCAAGGTATTTAATTTGCCAGCGAAAGCAATAGTATGACTATTACAATGAAACTTGTTGAAATAACAGAAAAGCAAATACTTGAATTGTGAGAGCTTCAGAATGCATGTTGGAGCGCCAAATGTGCTGGACTGTTAGCTTGCTTGTCCCCAAATTATCTCAGCAGGCTAATTGTAAATAATTGTCTTCTTTACACATATATCTACTCACCAAGCAGCATGAGGGGTCGTCCAGAAAGGCTGGCATTCTCAAGGTGCAGCACAGTTAGGCTGCTACTGATCCTCAGGGCACGTGCCACAAATGGTGCAGAGTGGTCCAAGAGTGGAGTGTTTCGGGCATCAAGATACTGCAAGCAGTTTGTCTGTAAAAATTAAAACTATTACTTCACTGCCATTTTCTAGTTTAGGCCATTACGAAATTAAAGAATAAAACAATAGCACAAGTTACTTACCTTCGGTAACGATATATCTGTAAGAAACATTAGTTAGTGATAGATTCCTTACCTTAGAATTACCCCCAGGCATCAGATTGGATCCGGAAAGTTTTCGTCAACAGTACCCCTGCGCGTCGGAAGGTGGCGTCGTGCGTCGCTGGCGTCGTGGTCGCCGAGATGACGTCACGGCAGCTACTTAGACGCCGCCCTCGCGCGCTGACGTCAGTTCTGTACACGACTTTCCGCGCCAGGAACGCAGAGCCATGCAAGATACTGACCACTGGTGCATAGAAACTAGGGCCCTAAAAGGGATGACCTTAACCCTAGAAATCAGTTCGCAGAACGGGGAGGATGGGTGGGGCGGTAAGGAATCTATCACTAACTAATGTTTCTTACAGATATATCGTTACCGAAGGTAAGTAACTTGTGCATCCGAAAGAAACACGTTAGTGATAGATTCCTTACTTTAGAATAGATACCCCAGCAATACCAACCCCGGTGGCGGGTCTGCGAACCAAGATCACACCAGGAAGTCCTTGAGAACAAAACGGCTAAAGAAGCAGTCTCTCCGGACTTGGCTGTCCAGGCAATAATGCTTAGTAAAAGTGTGCAACGAGGCCCACATAGCTGCCTGACAGATGTCTTGTAAGGGGACACCACGTCCCAATGCCGTAGTGGCAGCCGTCGCCCTGGTGGAATGGGCGCGCAGCCCCACCGGAGGCTCCTTTTTGCCAGAGAATAACAGTCTTTAATACACAAGACGACCCACCGGGAGATAGTCCGCTTGTGTACGGCCCGACCTTTTTTGGCGCCTACGTAGCCAACAAAGAGCTGGTCATCCACCCGGAACTATCGTGTGCGATCGAGGTAAAATGAGAGCGCACATTTTGGGTCCAGACGGTGGAGCCTCACCTCCTCTCTAGAAGGATGCAGAGGCGGAAAGAAGGTGGGCAAAGTAATGGTCTGCCCAATGTGAAAGGCAGTGACAACCTTCGGCAGAAAGGATGGACGTGTTCTGAGCACAACCTTGTCCGGATGGACAGACAGAAAAGGAGGTTTGCAAGTAAGAGCCTGGAGCTCACTCACTCTCCTAGCAGAGGTGATGGCAACCAGGAAAGCAGTCTTCAAAGTTAACAGACGAAAAGGACAGTTGTGAAGAGGCTCAAAGGGAGCGCACATTAAATAGGTGAGAACCAGGTTCAAGTCCCACTGTGGCATTACGAAAGGAATAGGAGGGAAAAGATGAGGAATGCCTTTGAGGAATCTATTTACAACAGGGGACTTGAAAAGAGAGGGCTGATCAGGAAGCCTAAGAAAGGCTGAAATAGCCGAAAGGTAGCCTTTGATAGTGCCCAGAGCAGAGCCCTGCCGGGCCAAAGAAAAAAGGAACAAAAGGACTTTTGAAAGAGGGGCAGAAAGGGGATCCACAGCCTTTGCTGTGCACCATGCCACAAACTTGTTCCACCTGCAGGCGTATACCAACTTAGTGGAGGGACGCCTGGCTGCCATAATGACATCACAGACTTCAGGAGGCAAGTCGAAAGGAATCAACTGCCGCCGCTCAATCTCCACGCAAAGAGGTGGAGACTGGACAGGTTCGGGTGGAGAACCGTCCCCAGCTGCTGCGACAGAAGATTTTCCCGAAGAGGCAGTCGGATCGGGGGATCGATGGTCATGCTGAGTAGCTCTGGATACCAAACTCTTCGAGCCCAGTCCGGAGCCACAAGAATGACTTGGGCCCGGTCGCGCCTGATCTTCTTCAGCACTCTGGGCAGAAGTGGTATAGGCGGAAAGGCGTACAACAGATCGCAACTCCACTCGCGACGAAAAGCGTCGCCTAGCGAGTGCCGCCTTGGAAATTCCAACGCGCAGAACTGCTGACATTGCGCGTTCTATTCGGTGGCGAATAGATCTAACCAAGGCTCTCCCCACTGCTGAAAGAGACCTTGCGCTACCTCCGAGTGAAGACGCCATTCGTGATCCATCATGCACCTGCGGCTGAGTTCGTCCGCCCTGGCGTTCAGTGAACCTGCCAGGTGTTGAACCACCAGGGAAATGCCCTGATGTTCCAGCCATGTCCAGAGGCACAGCGCCTCCTGACATAGGGTCCACGACCCCACCCCGCCCTGTTTGTTGCAGTACCACATGGCGGTGGTGTTGTCTGTGAACACCAGCACTACTCTCCCCTTGACAGAGGGAAGGAATGCCTTCAGTGCAAGTCGGATCGCCCGGAGCTCCAGAAGGTTGATATGGAGCCTGGACTCCGCCGGAGACCAGAGGCCTCTGATCTCCGCCTCTCCCATGTGGCCGCCCCATCCCAGGAGGGACGCATCCGTCACCACTGTGTGCTCCGGTTGGGGAAGGGAGAGGGATCTGCTATTGACCCAATGCCGGTTTGTGAGCCACCACTGCAATTGGTGTGCAGTGCCCTCCGAGATCTGGACGTAATCGGACAGGTGCCCCATATGCTGCGCCCATTGGAACTTCAGGTCCCACTGCAGAGCCCGCATATGCCATCTGGCATGATCCACCAGCAGGATGCAGGAGGCCATGAGGCCCAGCAGCCTCAGGGTCATCCTGACCGAAACCCAGGCTAGTGGCTGAAAGATCGGAATCAGAGCCTGAATATCCTGGACTCGCCGTTTGGGAGGATAGACCCGAAAGTGCGTCGTATCCAGAACCGCTTCGCTGAAGAGGAGCTTCTGAGAGGGAATCGGGTGCGACTTCGGCACATTGATGGAGAACCCCAGCAAATGCAGGAGGTCGGCTGTAGTCTGGAGATGGGAGACGACTGTCCGGGGCGAGCCCGCCTTCAACAGCCGGTCGTCGAGATAGGGGAAGACTGGAACCCCTGATTTGCGCAAATGAGCTGCGACCACCGCCATCACTTTCGTGAACACCCGAGGGGCGCTGGTAAGGCCGAAGGGGAGCACGGTAAACTGAAAGTGCTCGTGGCCTACTGTAAACCGCAGGTAACGCTGGTGGGCCGGCAGGACGGGAATGTGGAAATATGCGTCCTGCAGGTCCAACGCTACCAACCAGTCTCCAGGGTCGAGGGCAGACAAGACCTGAGCCAGAGTTAACATCTTGAACTTCTCCTTCCGGAGGAAGCGATTGACGTCCCTGAGGTCCAAGATCGGACGCAGGCCCTTGTCCTTCTTGGGCACCAGAAAGTAGTGGGAGTAACAACCACGTCCTACTTCTGGCGCAGGAACGCGCACGTTGGCCCCCTTGGCCAAGAGGGCCGCGACTTCCTGTTGAAGAAGTGCCAAGTGATCCCCCGACATGCGGTGGAACCAGGGTGGCATGGCTGGAGGGGTAGTCTCGAAGGGGAGGGAGTAGCCCCTTCGGACTATTTGTAAAACCCACCTGTCCGAAGTGATGGTGTGCCAGTGGGGGAGGTGATGGCGAATCCTGCCGCCCACTGGCGTTTGATGGGCCTGAAAAACCGGACTAGGAAGGTTTGGAGGCAGAGGTGGCTGGGGTGGAAGTGGACTGACCCGCCCGCTGGCCCCCTGACCCGGCGGGTCACACGTCCGCGGCCGCGCTGAGACTGTTGCTGCGCAGGCCTGTGGCTCTGAAGCGAACGTGCCGGGGCGCCCCTTCCATGGCCACGAAAGGAGCGAAAAGCAGAAGGCGGAGGAGGGCGCGTGGCGGAAAGGCCCAAGGACTTGGCCGTAGCCCGCGAGTCCTTAAAACGCTCCAACGCACTATCTGCTTTGTTGCCGAAAAGGCGAATGCCATCAAAGGGCATGTCCATCAGAGTGTTCTGGACATCCCCAGAAAAACCAGTTGTTCTCAGCCAGGCGTGGCGACGGAGCGCCACTGTCGAGGAAATCGCCCTTCCCAGCGAGTCGGCGGTGTCAAGGCCACAACGAATAGTGAACTTGGCTGCATCCCTCCCTTCAGCAATAGCTTGAGAGAGCACTGTCCGGGCCTCCTCCGGACATTGAGGCAGCACGCGCGCCACCGTATCCCACACAGAAGGGGAATAATGGCCTAAGAGGCATGCGGTGTTCACAGACCGCAGCCCTGAACTGGCGGAAGAAAAAATCTTCTTACCGAAATGCTCCAGTTTCTTGGATTCCCTGTCCGGTGGTGCGGTAGGGAATGCGCTCGGGGACGCAGAGGCTTGGACAACCAAGCTCTCAGGGGTGGGGTGTTGGATAAGGAAAATGGGGTCGCCCGGGCGATGGCGTCGGGCCACGTTCCTATCCACAGGAGCCCCTGTGTTGGGCCTGGACCAGGTGCCCAAAAGAACGTCCGAAAGTGCATCGTTAAAGGGCAGCAGTGGCTCCAAAGATGTAGCCGCCGGCTGAAGCACTTCTGTCAGGAGGTTAGTCCGGACGGCCACTGTAGGGAGCTCGAGGTGGAGGGCCTCGGCCGCCCTACGCAACACCACTGCGTAATTTGCACCCTCCTCCGTAGCCACAGTAGGAGGAGACAGCATGCCAAGGTCAAGAGAGGTATCAAGACCACTGGCATCCCTCAACTCCTCTGCCCAGTTCGGGTCAAACTCACATTGTGCTGCGAGAGGGTCCTCAGATCCCTCAAAGTTCTCCCCTTCCTCCGAAGGCTGATAAACAGGCCGAAAATAAGGAGGACGGACATAGGGATAGAAATCCCCCATCGGCGCCGTATCCACATCAAGGCTGAAACGGGGGGCGACGTCAGAGGTGGTGCCGGTGAGGTCTACGTCGGCGGAGGTGTCACAAGGTCAACCGGCGTCGACCGGGATCCAGGCCTGGATCCATGGGGGTCCTGCGGCGCCGGGACCGGAGCCGACAGCGATGCCGGAGCCGCCGGAAGTAAAGAGCTAGGACCCCCAGTCGGGCCCACGGGGCCCGGAGGCGCACCGGCGGGGCCCAACGGGCCAAAGAGGCGAGCCATGGCTGACAGAAATTCCTGCAGCTGGGCCTGAGTCGCCGACGGACCCGGGAAGGGCGGGTAGGCCGGCGGCGACTGCGTAGGAGCCGCAGGGGAGGCACCACCCGCACCCTCAGCCGCGTCGCGCGAGGGGAAGTCGGAGAGCGACGGCGCTTCTTAGACTTCTTTGAGTGCTTCGTCTTACCTGACCCAGAGTGCGAAGATTTAGATCCCGATGAACGGTGGTGGCGGCTCCGCGACCGGTCCCTCGACCTCCCACGGGACCGGGACCTTCAACGGCGCGGAGCCGACTGCCGGACTTCTAGCAACTTTCGGGACCGCTCCCGCAGTGTCTTCGGCGCCATGGCCCGTCAGTCAAAGCACGACTTGGGGTCGGGGTCGTGGTCGCGCTCCAGGTAGTAAAGACACGCGCGGTGCGGGTCCGTCACCGACATCATTCGATGACAGTCCCAGCAGGTCTTGAAGCTGGGCATCCCTACTGCACCAGGAGTCGATCAACTCGAAAAATAGAGACAAAAAGCCTCGAAAAAACTCAGTCAAAAAGTGACTGGGGGTACTGTTCTCTCCGGATCTGCGCTTGCTGGCGCGGAAAAAGAAAGAACTGACGTCAGCGCACGAGGGCGGCGTCTAAGTAGCTGCTGCGATGTCATCTCGGCGACCACGACGCCAACGACGGACGCGGAGCCGCACGACGCCACCGTCCGACACGCAGGGGTACTGCTGACGAAAACTTTCCGGATCCAGTCTGACGCCTGGGGGTAATTCTAAGGTAAGGAATCTATCACTAACGTGTTTCTTTCAGATTTAGTATTTATTTTATTTATATTGAGTCGCCAAAATTACATCCATAGTGGATATCTGTCCTTAGGGATCATAGTTCAAGGCAAGCCAAAAGCGTTTTTAACTAAAAATGTGGCTGAGCCTCTGAGATGTATGAGAAAAAGAATGTGGACCGATATCATGCTACTTATAGCAACCGAGCTAATAAAACCATCCACTAATTGTAACTAATTCCATCCTAGTTTTGGTCCAATAGGCTTTTTCCCTCAAAAATAAATAGATGCACATGGCATAAACCATATACGAAGGTGCATAAACCATATATGTATAATTTACTATTACCATTATTATGGAGGTCATCATGAACAACTTAAAGAATCACCTCTTGAGTCCTTGCCCCTCCCAACACTCAACAAGAGTAATTAATAGCATTTTACACTCTATAAAATCTGCAAATCAAATTATATATGAATTTAATAGTGTAAATTACATTGTGATTTTCGGTGATGTTATTTATTGGTATAAATATTGCAAGGTCATAAGCACATCACTTGGTTGTCAAGTTCGAGGACTATCCACAAACCAACGTACCATCTACCTTGACATACTGGACAGCTCAATTTTAGGCCTACAAGAAACAATTTTCTCATGCTAATTTCTCAAACTACTGAACGGACTTACACCAAACCAAGTAAAGGCTCTTCCTTGAGTAAAGTTCTTCTTTCATGCCAAGGTAGATGTAATTCATTTCAGCCATTGTTTTTCTGTAGCGCCGAACACAACAACCTATTTTAGTTAAAATGGGATCACCTCCTCTTTGCCGCCTACTTGAAGGATCAGCAAGAAACCGGCCATACCGAGTCCAAATTAAAAAAAAATTGTTTGGAAAGTTGTGTAGATTTGTCAAATGGCGCCAAAGGCATCAGCAAACCCAACATTTTTTCACCAAAACGTCGGACCCAACCATAACTGAACCATAGGGCCAATAATCACTGCCGGTATATGATAATGAATTGTACATCAGATTAATACATGTGTAGACATGGTAAATAGTGCACATATTTTCTGGGGTAAATCAACTGTTTAGAAAATGTTAAACACTCAAAATCACTACATGTCTGAGATAATGCATGCTTCTACAGTCAATTTTTAAACTTGAAATTCAAAACGCTAAGGACCAACAAAAACATTTTAACGTTTCCATTTCTCAAATCGGGTACTGGTCTAAGTTATTACGGGACTTCATAGGCCCAGTATTGAGTTAAGCGGATTATGGCACTTCATAGGTCCAATGCTGAAATAAGATATCATGCAATACCTACAGGAGCTCTTTTGTTTGTTAAGAGTCCTACCACCACCAACGTACACATCAAAACACCTCCAAACTATTAACTGGGACGTAGTCAGCAAAGTGTTACACTACCTAACCAACAAATGTTAATGAAGGCACATTTACTCTTCTGGTTAAAGCTACCACCTCTCCTATCTTCAACATTACCTTTCAAGATAGCTCGTATTATCGACCAAGAGCAGGGGCGAGCTCCAGGGGGGGGGGGGGGGTGTTTCACCCAACCTAAAAATGTATTCTTAAGTAAATAGTTGGGTAAAAGTGCTTTCAAGTTGGGTAATGTGAAGTGTCTGTCGGATTTCACCTGGAATTTTTACATGCCCACGCTGACAAAAACACACACGCTCTCTCTCCTCCTGTTTTGAAGGCCATAGAAAATGTTGATTAGTTTGAAAATGTCTGCATTTTAAGTACCCCTAACAATCCACCCTTCTCTCTCTTTCCAATGCCCCTTCAGCCCGCCTCATGTCCTGTATCTCATATAATGTGCTTTAACAACATGTCCTTGCATGATTGTTGTGAAATCTGAAGCTCACACTCCCCCAATCATAGTGACCAAGCTCCGCCCCTGACCAAGAGTCATGCTCTCGCCAGACAGCATGAGCTCATTCATTCACAACTTCGAGGTACGTCAGGAAATGCATTCAAATGAATGGTCACAACTTCCTCACAGGTCTACAGCTCTGAACATTTACTAAACAACGACTATTCTCCTTCTTTAACACATTACGAAAAACCTTAAAAGCAAAGCATTTTTAATTAAAACTAGATGGCACGAAAAACAGAGACCATAGGGAATATTGCATTAAAGTCACATATTTCAGTTCTACCAGAAGGTGGTTTCAAAGACACAGATGATTAGCACTTTAATTTTTTTGTCAACACTTTGTATTAGTTTTATGGACTTTCATGTCGTTTTAATCTCGCAGTGCCCATTTACAAACACAAATTTCATCCCCCAGATTCTTTGAACACTTTCCTTTTAACCTACACATACAGAACAAAGTGCTCTTCAAGATATTCCAAAACTATATTATTAAGTCTGGAGTTTGTGTCAGTAAACTAGTTCATACAATAGTCTATTGTGACTCTAAAAATAATGTGACACATTTTGCATACAACACAAGACCAGAATAGTCAATCGATTTTTAGTGACACACTCCCATCATGCATATAGATTTAAGAAATACTCACACCAACCTTCCTTCTTTTAAATGACAGGATATGACATTTTCGGGTTAAGTTGTAAAATGGGTGGGAAAAGGAAGTTTAGAAAGTGGCAAGGACTTTAATCTGGAGCACAGACATATAAAGAGCCAGTGTTTACATGAGAGGTGAGACAACAATCCTAAGGTCTTGGAAAAACAAACTCTTCCCTACATTTGCCACGTACACGAATGCAAAGCTTACACATAGAGAACAATACCACCATTAAATTCCACCGACGTGTTCCTGCTCTCTGTTCTTGGATGTTAATTCGTTTTTTTCCAAAAACATTTAAAGTATTAAAAATTACAGTCTTATTGTCCAAACATTAACAAGTTGATGTGTCTCCCACGTGTATACTGTATTTCTCTAGAGTAAATATATTAGCTAAGACAATTAACTCCCCACTGAACCATTATTAGAAGACAGGGACCCCTGGCCTAAGACATTTCTATGATTTGGACCTCAAATCAATATTTTTAAAAAAATACAAAACCAAATGCTGAAATACTGAAATATATCTAATTCACAATCAAATCTAGAAAAACTTTTAGTAAATGTTCAATTCTTCTTTAACTGTATACTGTTTTAATTTAAATTTATTAATTTTAACAATATTTAATTTTGTTAAACAATCGCGACCCCCTGAGCAGGCCTCGCAGATGCCCAGGAGTCCTCGAACCACAGGTTAAGAACCACTTAACTAGGCAAATGCAGAGATCATACACTTATCTGTGACCACATTACCTATGCTCATAGATAAGCAGTAAAAAGCTCAAGCATTGTGATAAAATTCACACATAAAAAATAAATAATTCACTTCACAGCAACTGTAACGTTTAAACATTTCGTTTTCTAACCGTATCCTCTCTCATGGGACAGAGGGCAAGGGGATGATGAAGGGCAGACAAGAGGGAAATCTCAATTTACTAACATCCCGAGGGTATCTAAAAGCAAAACAAAGTTACTTTTGGAAACGCTTTTTCTGGTACAGACTATCTTACCGCAGATTCCTTGCCTTAGAATATTTCCCAGGCGTCAGACTAGATATGGAAATTCATGAGCAGCATCTCTGCATGCCAGTAAGTGGTGTCATTTGGCTCAGCGTCTGCATCGGAAGTGATGTTGCAGTGCCTATATAGGTGCCACTCTGGTGCGCTGACTTCACTTCCTTCCGTGACTAATTTCGTGCCAAAAACGCAAAGCCACGTAAAAACCAATGTTACTGATTTGACCACTGTGAAGTGTCTAAAGAGATTTTTTTGGGTAAAGAGCCCAGTTTGTAGGTATGGTCATTGAGGAATCTGTGGTTAGAGTCTCTACCAGAAAAAAGCGTTAACAAAGGTAAGTAACTTGTTCTTCTTATAAACACTTAGCAGATTCTTCACCAAATTGAGGTCTCCTATTGGGGCATCATAAAAGGAGTAATCGGGAACAAACGTTATAAACCTTCCAAGAACTGGAGCCACAATGGGTGACTTAAAATAGGGTGGGTTGATACGGCAGTCACAAGAAAGCCAAAATGGCCAATAACCTTTAACGGTGCCGAGCTAGACCTTGCTGGGCGAAAGAAAGAATAAACAGAATCTCTGCAAGAGGTGCAGAAAGGGGGCCCACAATTCTTGAGGAGCAGCAAGCCACAAACGTATGCCAACAAAAGGTGTAAACAGTTTTAGTGTAAAGACGGCTGGCTGCCAAGATGACATCATAAACTTAGGGAGGGCGTTCAAAAATTCTGTTGCCGCTTAATCTCCACGCATGAAGGTGGAGTGTGCGCAGGTTTAGGTGCAAGACCCTGCCCTGCTGCTGCAACAGGAGATCCTCCCAAAGAGGCCCCCCCCAAACGCTGAAAAGACATTATGCCACCTCCATGTGTAGTCGCCATTAAAGATCTACAATGCATCGACAGCTGAGTTTGTCTGCCCTGGCGTTCAGAGAGCCTGCCAGATGCTGAACGGCCAGAAAGAGGTCCCGACAGTCCAGCCAAGTCCACAGGTAAAAAGTCTCCTGGCTCATCCCAGCAGATCTTGTGCAGTTCCCTTTGATATCTAGTCAAGGTCCCAAAGAGTCCCCTAATGCCGCCATCACTGAGACATCAGGTCCCACTGGAGAGCCTGCATTTGCCATCGGGCATGTTGTGCCAGTAGGATGCAGGAGCCACGAGACTCGGAAGTCTCAGAGTCAGTCTCACCGCAATCCAGGATAGAGGCCGAAACATTTGAATAAGACTGAATATCCAGACTCGCCGCTCGAGGATAGGTGCAGAACTGCACATGTCCACAACAGCTCAGATGAAAGGGAGCATCTGAGAATGAGTCCGGTATAGATTTGGCATCTTGATAGTGAACCTCAGAGAATGCAGAAGGTTCACTGTAGTCTGGAGGTGGGAGACAAATACCTTGGCTGTTACCCACCTTCAGCAGTGAGTCATTGAGGTAGGGGGAAGATTGGAACCCCTAACCTATGTAGGTGGGCTGCAGCCACATACAGGTGGGCTGCAGCCACATGCATATGTGCTGCAGCCATCGCCATTACTTTAGTCAACACCCAAGGGACACTGGTGAGGCCAAAGGGGAGCACAGCGAACTGGAAATACTTGTGGCCCACTGTGAACTGCAGGTAACATCTGTGGGCCAGCTGGACTAGGATGTGGAAATACACGTCATGCAGGTCCAGACCTACCATCCAATGTTAAGGATCCAGGGCAGGCAAAACCTGAGCCAAAGTGAGCATTTTGAATTTCTCTTTTTTTCAGGAAGACGTTGAGAAGGCCCAGAACTGGTCTAGGGTAGAGGCTTCCGTCCTTTTTCGGCATCAGAAATCAGCAGGAATAACAAAAACGCCCTACTTCTTGTGCAGGCACCCTCTCACGGTCTCCTTTGGCCAAAAGAGCTTGCACCTTCTGACGGAATAAGGAGAGATGGTCCTTTATCAGCCGTTCTGGGGATGGTGGGAGAGGCTGAGGTGTTCCCACAAATGGTAGGGGATACCTCTTTTGCATAATCTGAAGCGCTCATTTGTCAGAAGTAATCATTGACCATTGGGGCAGGTGGTGGCTAATCCAACTGCCAACAGGATGGTTGTGCTGGGCGGACAGCCTGTAAAAGGGGCTGGGAGGATGTGGCAGCCAGAGGTGCAGGGGACGGGCTCACGCATCCTTTTTGGGCTTTGCAGCCCCATCCTCGAAAGGTCTGGGGCTGTTGGATTGGGTATGGCTAATGCTGCGGATGCCCAGATTTTCCCCTTCCTCGTTTGCAGTAGGGGCGAAAGGACTGCTGATGCAGACGTGTCAAGAGGGAAAGGCCAAGGGATTTGGCATTTACCCTGCTCTGGCGAAAGCGATTAGTGCTGCATCGCCCTTGTCGGCACATAGGCGGGAGCCATCGAAGGTAATGTCAATCAGTGAAGACTGAAGATTCCTGCCCCAGAAAACCCAGTGGATTGTAAACAGGCATAGTTATGCAGCGCCATCATAGAGGTCAAGGCTCTACCCAGAGAGCCTGTGGTGTTCTGTCAGCACTGGATGGCGAAATTCGCTGCATCCTTGCAGTCTACCAAAGCCTGGCTAACGATGGCACAGCCTTCATCGGACAGCATGGGAAGCAGGTGCGCAACTGAATCCCACAATGCATGTGAATATCAGCCCAAGAGGCATGCAGTGTTCACCAACCGCAGGGCAAGGCTAGTGCAAGTAAAGATGAGCCTCTTGGATTCCCTATTCCGTGGTATGGTAGGGAACAAACTTGAGGTAACCTTCACTGTTAAGGGCCTACACCACAAAGCTCTCAGAGGAGGGATCCTGGAAGAGGAAGGCTGAGTCTCCTGGGGCAGGACAGTGCGGATGGGCAATCAGTCAGTGCATAGGAGCCTCTGTGAAAGGTGTAGCCCAGGCCTCCAGAAGCACGCCGGTGAGGGCGTCAGTACAGGGGAGCATGGATTCAGAAGAGCTCACCCCAGGGTGAAGTACCTCTGTCAAGGCATTGTTATTGAGCTCGATGGCTGGCAGCTGGTCGAGATCCTCTGCTGCCCTGTGCATCACCATGGCCAAAGATGTGCCTTCACCTGAAACTGTGTTCGAAGGGGAAATCATGCCAGAGTCTAAGGAACCATCTAGGCCACTGGAGTTACCCAGTTCCTCATACCAGTTGTCACCTTAGATCCACCTTAGTAGAGTGGGGCCTGTCAAAAGGTGGAAAGGCCAATGGATGTTGAAGCCTGGACAGTGACAGCATTGACATCAAGCTGGGGCGGCACTAGGTTAGTGTTCGAAATAAGGTCATCGTCGAGAAGTGCCGGAGATGGTGCCACTAGGAACAGAGTCCGGTGGAAGGAGGCTCAGATATTGCATGTTGTATTTCTTCTAAGATGTTTTGGCATGATTCCCACTCAGGTTGTTTTATTCTTCTTTGAGTAAGTATTAGTGTGGGGATGCACTAGCTGACCTAGCTATTATGTGAACAGATGTGTGAGAAGAACCCTGGCTGGAGGGCCCAGGTAGGAGCTATGTGTATCAACCCCATTGAAGCTTGACACAATCATGATAAAGTACAGACTCGCTGGTAGCTGGGAAGATGTAAACAATTACATAGGAGGAAAAATGTACTTACCTTTAACAAACAGTCTGCGTCTTGTAGTGCTGTAGATTTGCATGCTGTGCACACTCCTGCCATCTAGTTTTGGGCTCAAATGTTGCAAGTTGTATTTCTTCTAAGAATGAGTTTTGGTTTCCACATGAATCATTATACCTCTCCTGAAACCCACAATGCAGCAGAACACACATTCTAGGTCAGGTTGTGTTCTCCCCTTTGGGTAAGATTAAGTGTTGAAATGCCAAGCAATAGAATGTTTGTGAAGTGGTATAAGAACATATTATATTAAAGCAAATTTTTAATTTTATAATTACCAGATATACCACTGTATGTTTGCATCTGGGAAGGTGAACAGAGCGCATGTGAATCTACACCAGTATAAGCAAGCTGATTGTTACCATTACACTTCTACAGTTTGCAGCACATGCTGCTGTAGATCACATGCTGTACACAGACTGATACCCCAACCGCCTAAAGTGGTGACTTGCGAGCATTAGCAGGAGATCCCTGGAACAATTTATAAAAATGGTCTGCACAACTTGTCCTTCTTGTCATGTAAGAATGTCCTCACAATACTGGTTAGTAAATGTGTGGATAGACCACGTAGCAACTCTGCAGATGTTTGCTAGTGAAATTTTCTCCAGAAAACCCATTGTGGCCTCTAAGTCATAGGTAGAATGTGCTTTAGCAGTGGTCAATGTACTATTAGCTGCAGTGGAACACATCTGAACACACCTTACAATCAAACACACAAGTGATGGGATGAATGCTTGCAAATAGTCCAACCAGTGGCACTCGCTCATGCAGCATTCCAAACCACTATGCCACCTCAGATTAGACCCAGCCATATGACAATCAGCCTTGCTCCTGCTCTAATAACAATCCAGCTCAAACTGCCATGCCCAGACAAGAGTCCCGTGCTCACTGTGCCACTGGAACTAAGCTCAACCAGACTGAAGAAGCCCAACTAGTCAAAAACCAATCTTGGGTTACTTGTGTTCTATTTCCGAGAGGACATAGCTTGGAAGTTTGTGCTAGACTTCTTACTGGAGCAGGACCCAGGCTGATTTGCATATATTGCAAGCATTCTCCCATCACTTTTTGTGAGTTTGATGGAACACCTTAAAACCAGCCATGCAAGACCAGCTCAATCGACCGATTAACATGAAAAGGATACTACTTTGGCAAAGAAAAAAGGGTGTCCCCTAAGGACTACTCTGTCTTTATGACCTGGATACAAGAATCTTAAACTGACAAAGCCTATTTTTAACTTACTCAATGTACGGACATGATCGCTTCAAGGAAAACCACATTCCTTGACATACAATTAAGTGGGCAAGAATGAAGGGACTAGCTGTATTTTAGAGTATATTACCCTTTTTAAGCATTGCATAAAGGTTTTGACAACAGGAATCTTAAAGTCAGACTAATAACTATTCAGCAAGTAGGCGGCAACAGCTGCCAAGTGATCAAGTAATGCAGAGTAGGAAAGCCCTAACGTTTGCAGCAGTATGTTTCTACTGTGACCGTTGAGGGCTGTATGTTTGCATTATAGCACTTACGGACAAAATGCTTCCATATAGCTGCATAACATGCTAGTGTGCTCTGTTATTTAACCTCTGATCTCCATACATTATTTAGGATCTTGTTAGAGGAGCAATATTAGAAACCCCCCCAGAGTTCTAAACCATAAAAAACTGAGCCCAAGGATTTGGCATCATCAATCTGTAACTGGAGCAATAGGCTTGCAAAAAGAACTATGTTCTTTGACTATAGCACTAATCTGTCTATGTTTGAAAGACATTGTTTCAACTTGGGGTTTCCATGACATAGTCTAAGGCGACACCCAAATAATTAAAGATGTCTGTCCTCTCGAGTAGCTTGACCCCCAACATTACTCTTCCCTTATATGATCTATGTTACTTGAATTACATACTTCGTCTTTGCAGTGTTGATCTCGAGTCCTCGCGCTCTGCAGAACTCCTCAAAGCAGAGCAACCATTGCTGTAAACCGCCAGGTATTTTCGAGATCAGCAGAGTGTCGTCCGCAAACAACAATATAGATGTTTTTGTACCAGCCAGGGTGGTGGCATCGGTAGGGAAACAAGAAAGAAAGTGGACAATGTAATTAAGAAATAAAGAAAACAAAGCCTGTCTCTTCCGCATAAAAACAGGGACCAAAATCTTGCCACCTCTCGTCATCCCACTCTCATTTTGCCTAAGCAGATTTATAGAGTTTACTTGCCAAACGGACCTGCAGCGTATCCTTACTTTTTCTTGCCCGGAACAATAGGATACGTATTTATCTGCATCCCTTGTGGAACCAAGTTTTTAGTCCAGGGGATGTCTACAAATGGTAAATGCAGTAATAGGAAAATATAATAATATTTTCTGGAATAGATTATTGTGTGAGTCAATGATTGACCCTTGAACCACTACGCATGACAAATGTGTAGACATTTCTGCTAAACAGGATAGCAGGTCCTCTCTAATGGCGGACAAAGTATAGGGGGAATCAGCTACCTGGGACCATTTATTTTGCCATATATCATTGGATGGTTGCATGTCCCTAGTGCTGGCCAGGGTGTGGGAATTGGCCGCCATTTTAGCACAGAAGGATTCCATAGCGAGGCAGAGGAGGTTGTGTTCACTCTCAAACCTCTTATTAAAGATCATATCTCTGAGGAGTTGCTAGTCTCAGATCTAGTAATATATAATCTAGATGACTAGAATGGAGCAGATTGTTTTCAGTATTGCCCCTTCCTATCGGATTTAGACTTTCCATTAATTGCTCTAAGTCCTAACTCCAAGGAGAGTGCCCTGAGCTGTAAAGAAGCTTCTGTCCATCTTTTTATAGCTGGCAATTCTAGTCGCGGAATACCCCACGTCTCATCCTCCTCCATAGCTAGGTTGACCTCCTCAGTATCCAGGGGCTCGAATGTGGTATTAAAGTCCTCTGCTATTACCAAAAGGGAGAGGCTATAGTTCTTTTCCAAGTGATCTTCTAAGAGCATGACAGTTTGGACCTCAAACCCCCATTGGCCCCTCTCACATAGACATTGTAAATATCAGTGCTAGTAAAATGTTTTCAATCACTAGGCGAATTGCCAAGATATCATGGCAGTCAGTGTGGAGTTCCTGAAGTTTGCAATCCAAGCCTGGTCTAATGCACACTGTCAGCCCTCCTGATGGTCGCCCGGCAAGGCCACGTGACGCAGGAATTGAAAAGTTTAAATAGCCATGTTTGAAGAGGTTCCATGCCTCAGGTTTCCTGGAACAAACAGATGTCATAGAATTCAATAAAGTTGTTCCAGTCAGGGAGTACGGTCTTTGGTCTAGGAACAGCCACATTCAAGGAGATTATAGACACCATAGCTTTAGTTTGGATAGTGGTGGAAGATGGAAAGAGGCTGACGGGCCAGAGAATAAAGGTTGTCAGATAGAACAAGAGCTTCACCTGCAACTAAGTCGTCTTGTGGGACGCTCGAGGCATTAGAAGAGCAAGAGACACCATACTTCTTACAGTCAGGAGAATATAGAAGCCGGTCAGAATCTGGAGGGCTATTGAAAAACAGGGGTTGTCAGTCTACATCCTGTGTAGAGGATCCTTCACATACGTGGGGCAGGGGAACACAGATTGGTTTGACAGCTGTGCTCCGGACAAATGTATTTGAATTGAATACTGGTGCTGAACAAGAAGGAAGTTCTAACATCAAAAGCCACTAAATTATCGACTAGATCCCGCTTTCCAAGAGTTAACTCAATACTATCAAGATTGGTGGCAAGTTGCAAATGCATTCTAGCTCCAAGGTAATCCCCGGTATGGGTGAACGATAGCCCTCGCGAATCCAGTGGATGGTTTTGTTTATTAATGCAGCCTTGCCGTCTTTATACATGGGATGCGCGAGATTGGGGACGTTAATCAGAAATATAAAGCAGCTGGAATTGGGAACCAGGGATCCCAGCTGAGGGATGGGGTTTTGCGTCATAACTGGGGAGTGACTTGTAAGTTCAGGCTCCCCATAGGTCTGATTTCTAATAGGGCTGGGAAGAGTTTGGAGTTCACACAGGCCTATGCTCATTGATATGATTTGGTCCCCTAGCCCCTCTGTCTGTTTCTGCAAGGGGCGTCACCTGGGTGGAATCATGGGATACTGAATTTCTAGTCTCAAAGGACCTTTAGTTTCCCCCAGGAGTGCGTGATGAATGTGTTTTTATCAGCAGGATGAGTTATACTCGTGAGTAATCTATTAAGTGTAGTAGAAAGGCGTGACTCCACTTCTTTGAGGTCCCTCACCTCACCCCTAAGATCTTTAATTTGCTGCGAAAGATGGGCTACATCTCCAGGGGGAATAGATGGCGGGAATTCCAACCCTCTACTGGTCTCTTAAAGTGGCAAAGCCAGAGTCTGTTCAGCAAGAGGCATATAGCGATTACTGCAGAAGATAGAGAAAAAGAGGGAGCTGCTGACTAGGCAGGTAATTTATAGGCTCTAAAATAGAGTTGCCTGAAACAGAAGGGATGTTAGAGCTGCATTTGCTACTGAGTTGACCTTTAAAGTGGCTCAAGATAGTATGAGCTTCTTTCTTGTGTTTAGATGTTGACCCTGCATCGTCTTGGGATTCCAGAGTACTCTTCTTTTTGGAATGGTTCCCCGATTGATATGCAGCTTATTATCATTTTTATTTTTTGTATTAACCCTGGGCTCGGCTTGGGTTGGTGAATCTGTACTAATTAGAGATTCGACGACCTCCTCTATTAGAAGGTAGATCTCTTTAAGGGTGCAGTCGTCAGGCTTGGTAGAACTTTTGGGGTGTTTGGCGATGCCCTGGGCTTGGTCAGATGCCTTTCGTTTACCCATGATGCAGATAAAGGAAATACTGTTGTGAGGCCATGCACTAACCAGTGAAACTTTACCTGAAATTTAAGAATATAAAATTTGGTGAGCCAATATCAAGAAAAGTGCAGTATGCCCTCCCAACACTCAATCTGTTACGCACAACAAGGGTGAACATGAGAGCAACACACGCCCCAATCCATGATTAGGTATGGTTGAGTAAACCAGGCTTATGTTTTGTTGCATAAATGACAGCACCTTAAATATCCAGATGCTCGAGCCAAGAGGGTAGGCCCGGCCCAGCCTCCTCCGGACTCTGAAGGGCATGGACGGGCCTGCCCTCGGCCCGGGCTTTGCCCTGGTGCATCCCGCATATCGGGACTGCAGCACGCATAAGTAGGGCAGGTCAGATGGAGCTCAGGTGTGGTACTGGCACGAGGTTATGGGATTTGTGGTCCCCACGGGCAGCGGTGATCATCAGCAGCTCCCCCCGCTACAAAAGTAGATGTCAGAAGTAGGGTAATAAAAGCTCCAACACAACGGGGCTGCAGTAATTTGCAGCAGGCTTGCCCAGAAGCAGTCGGCATTGTGAAAGTACTTGGCAAGTTATTCATTTTCAGAGATGACAATCTATGTTTTGAGGACGAATACTGCATGCTGAAAAGCACCAAAACAAACCAACCCCCCCCCTCCTCCCAAAACCACACTACTTACATCTGAGTGCTCCCCTTTAACAGCAAGTAACAGAAAAGTATTAACCCACAAAATACAGACTCAGTCACCTAATAAAGAGCTTGAAAATTTGAAATCTCTTAATTTCAAACTTTGAGAAAATCAAAATGCATTCCATGTAACTTAGAAATAAAGAACTCTGACAAAAAATAAAGAAAAGAAAACTTCTGTGGTGACTGGCCCCTTAGATAGTCACTGTGATGTCTATGGTGATCCAAGACTAATAGCAATATATTCACCACATGGTTCCTACCAATGTTGCCTAAAAACTAGGCAGACCAGCAGAAAGGAATCAAACACATTCTTTCAACACTGCATAACAATATAATAAATTAGGGTACTGATCTATTTAGAACTTGTCTGTGAAGTGCAGCTCGAGTCCCTTGGCAACATGAGCACAGGGCCCATTTCTGTGCATACTCATTGCACTTGGGGGTCTACGGCAATAAACAACAAGGTTATGAAAGGACTGCTAGAATTAATTGAAGACACTGGCGATCTCTGGGGCTGCATGCTAGTCCACTGCTTTTTACCCACTATGCCACTCTAGATAGAGACCTGCCTAATGCAGATTAGTCTTGGCCCTGCACCAACAGGAAAAGTGCAGCAAGAACTACGAATATTAAATTAGTCACTTTTAGCCCAAGTGTTCCCCATGCAAATGTATTTCCCCAGCTCTCTACTAGGCATTTTGACCTTGCCTAGTAACTTAATAAAGATGCAATAGTTTGAGTATTGATCAATGCGCTTTTCTAGCGTGAAACCCTGATCAAACAGAACCACAAGCAATGTCATCATGGTAAATATTTTAAAGGCCGAGTCAGTGTCAAAATTAAGTGCTAGAGGTCTACCAGCATATGCTCTATTTTACTGCTTAAGAAAAAAAAATACAGTCCTATTACCCGATGACTAAAGCAAAAATTCATTCTTGATCTATCTGCCCTGGGGTATATGCATTTGAAAGAATTTTCTGCATCAACGCCTTGGGAATATAAACATACATCTCAATTTAATAGCTGCATATTCTAACAGAAGAGCCAGGTTGAGAGGGACAACTGGTAGTCATGATTATAGCCACTTGCTAATCATACCCTCAATAAGTATCTCTCAGCTTTTATTCACCCGGTTCATTTAAGGTCCCACCATTGCAAAGATTCTCCCACTGTTCACCTTCATCACCCAACATCGAGGGGAAAATAAAGTTGAAAAAGAAGTAATCTTATATCAAGATTTTTTTTTTCACATTCTTCCGCCACTACAGTACCTTGAAGGCTTAAGGGAGAGATTATGGCTATTCGCGCTGAATGGGCATACCTTTCTCATCATGTGTGCAGCTGCTTGCCAGCCCCTGGTTCCAATGTGTTTATTGAAGGAGATGTTGAGGTGTGTAGCCGACTCATAATATTCAATCATGTCAAACAATGCTGATGCACCCTGTGGACAGAAACAGACAAAACAGTATTTAGGTACATAGGCAACACACTGCAGAACATAAACAGAATATATAATTAATAAAGACCCCAAGTTAAAGACTGCACAAACTGGGTGTGAAAATAGTGGCACTGGCATTGTCGGATTTGAACCAATTACCACTGTTAGAACTAAGGCAGGCAAATCAGCCTGTCCATTTTTGTAGTCATGTCTCTTGAGCTAGGCCTAAACACAGTACAGCATGCATAAACAAGCTGACATGTCCCAAGAAAAGATGAGGGAAACTGGAATACAGATTTGGAACGAAGGTAAAAGGGAAATTGAGGAACACAGATGTTTATAAATGTATCCATGAATCCAGCTTTCGAATACACAAAACCATCAGGCAACAAAAAAAGAGGCATCTGCCAAAGTGAGTGAGTGAGTGAGTGTGTGTGTGTGTGTGTGTGTGTGTGTGTGTGTGTGTGAGAGAGTGTGAGTGAGAGAGAGTGTGTGTGAGTGAGAGAGAGTGTGTGTGAGTGAGAGAGAGTGTGTGTGAGTGAGAGAGAGTGTGTGTGTGTGGGAGAGAGAGAGTGTGTGTGTGAGAGAGAGAGAGAGTGTGTGTGAGAGAGAGAGAGAGTGTGTGTGTGAGAGAGAGTGTGTGTGAGAGAGAGTGTGTGAGAGTGTGTGAGAGAGAGTGTGTGAGAGAGAGTGAGTGGTAGAGTGAGTGGTAGAGTGAGTGGTAGAGTGAGTGGTAGAGTGAGTGGTAGAGTGAGTGGTAGAGTGAGTGGTAGAGTGAGTGGTAGAGTGAGTGGTAGAGTGAGTGGTAGAGTGAGTGGTAGAGTGAGTGGTAGAGTGAGTGGTAGAGTGAGTGGTAGAGTGTGTGGTAGAGTGTGTGGTAGAGTGTGTGGTAGAGTGTGTGGTAGAGTGAGAGAGAGAGTGAGTGGTAGAGTGAGTGGTAGAGTGAGTGGTAGAGTGTGTGGTAGAGTGTGTGGTAGAGTGTGTGGTAGAGTGTGTGGTAGAGTGTGTGGTAGAGTGTGTGGTAGAGTGTGTGGTAGAGTGTGTGGTAGAGTGTGTGGTAGAGTGTGTGGTAGAGTGTGTGGTAGAGTGTGTGGTAGAGTGTGTGGTAGAGTGTGTGGTAGAGTGTGTGGTAGAGTGTGTGGTAGAGTGAGTGGTAGAGTGTGTGGTAGAGTGAGTGGTAGAGTGTGTGGTAGAGTGTGTGGTAGAGTGTGTGGTAGAGTGTGTGGTAGAGTGTGTGGTAGAGTGTGTGGTAGAGTGTGTGGTAGAGTGTGGGTGGAGAGTGTGGGTGGAGAGTGTGGGTGGAGAGTGTGGGTGGAGAGTGTGGGTGGAGAGTGTGGGTGGAGAGTGTGGGTGGAGAGTGTGGGTGGAGAGTGTGGGTGGAGAGTGTGGGTGGAGAGTGTGGGTGGAGAGTGTGGGTGGAGAGTGTGGGTGGAGAGTGTGGGTGGAGAGTGTGGGTGGAGAGTGTGTGTGGAGAGTGTGTGTAGAGAGTGTGTGTAGAGAGTGTGTGTAGAGAGTGTGTGTAGAGAGTGTGTGTAGAGAGTGTGTGTAGAGAGTGTGTGTAGAGAGTGTGTAGAGAGTGTGTAGAGAGTGTGTAGAGAGTGTGTAGAGTGTGTAGAGAGTGTGTAGAGAGTGTGTAGAGAGTGTGTGAGCGAGTGAGAGAAAGTGTGAGAGTGTGAAAGCGTGAGAGAGAGTGAGTGAGAGTGAGTGAGAGTGAGTGAGAGTGAGTGAGAGTGAGAGTGAGTGAGAGTGAGTGAGAGTGTGTGAGAGTGTGTGAGAGTGTGTGAGAGTGTGTGAGAGTGTGTGTGTGTTGCACTACTGTGAGATCAGCAACACCATATGTGAAATTAGCTAATCTCTAGCTGCAAATCTTTCTTAATTGACGTATTAGGCACGGTCCCTCTAGTTCCAGTAATGTTAATACCTTAAGGCTGGCAAGCCACAGCTTCAAAGTGGGATAAACCGAGATAATATTCTTTAGGTGGAAGGGAAAGTATCTTAAGTTGTATTAAAACTCCTATTATTAATTCACATTGTATGCTCTAGCTGCCCCCTTTATAGCAGAGATCACAGATAGGAGCATCTGCTACTCTCTTAACAGGAAGTCCCAGTCCCACTTTTGCCAAGTACTGCCTCAGCCTTACAGTAAAAAAAAAACGTTTAAAACCAAAATTCCTTCAAGACATAGTATTTACAGTCAATTGTATAGTCTTAGGACAAGAGCCTGCGAGTGATAAGAGGAGGAATCTAAGACAGTTGAGCAAAAGTGAAGCAGCATAGTAAACACGTTTGAAACCGAAAAGCTGAAAGCTAACTTCTGACCTTTATCAAGTTTTCGTCTTGACCCAGTACTGCACTACAGAGCTTAAGCAGGGAGAAGCACCGTACCCCGTGGTAGATTTATTGTACACACTGTAAAGGTCAAGAGTTTAAGGATCTACAAGCCTTAATGGTTGGCACACGGTGATTCAATCAGTTGGGTATCTCAGAACTTGTTAATGCTTTGAGAATGAAGGATGAAAACAAAAAGGTGATGTATGGAATGCATGAATTACTCTCAGCTACGGGAAATTACCTGAGGCCAGATCCCAGTCTTTCATTTTTTGCCCATCATGCCACTGCAGGCAAAGACCCATCATATGCAAATCAGTTTTGGTCTAGCTCCGATAGCAGTGACTGAACCAAAAATACAGAGCCACGTCCCTACTAGAAAGAAACGCTAGCAACCCCCAGTCTAATTTCGGCCTACTACACTCCATAAGTGACAAATAGCCTGATTTCTATGGCACAGTAAGCACGGGACCCATGTTACTCATGTCTGGGAATACCCTCGCACTCAGGACATCTCACGGAGGAAAACAAATATGTGATGGGTAGAATGCTTGAGTTAATCCAAGCCACAGGTAATTGATAAGGTCTTATTCCAGTATCAAAGAAGAGCAGTCTTGGAGAGGGAACCAGCGGAGGTTCAGGTCAGGCCTTGTTTGAGTCCCACTAATTTTGACATTCCAGTGTTGGACATTTTCCATGAAATTGTATTTTACACATAAAACTTGGATACTGTTCCACAGAATAAGAATATAAAGAAAGAAATCTTTCGTCAAATTTTAAAATATCTAAAAAGTTAACACAATAATTACTCTGGTAGCTAAAGCAAAGCAGTAGCATCAGTGATGGCACAATCACAGAGCTTTACAAACATAGGTTTTAGTAGAACATTTCTATGCTCATGCAATATAGGGCAAATCTTAAATGAAAAACATTCTACGATGGACAGTAGCTTAAGTGACAGATTAGTTTTATTTGACATCCATTGCTACATAGCCAATTAAGTTCCCCTATTGGCAAAACATGTAAAAGAAAATTACAATAAAATCGGTGTACTTTCAGATCCAATTTCGCTTTGAGATAAAACTGCCAATATGCACGTTAAGCGGAGTGACAAACCAGCAACAGTTGTTTATTAGTTAAATAGTATGAAAGATTAGCAGTAACAGAGTCTTTACTGTAGTATTCAAGTTTGACTAATTGGTCCATTTCCTTTTTAGGTCTGAACCTACTAGACAATGCAGCTGTGTGGTTTTCTAACGACATCTTGGGGACATTACGAAAGCTTCCCTGGGAATGCATTCCGCCCACTGCTTACAATTGGCTTTGAGATTTGTTACTCACATTTGCTTGATTTCTATTTGCTGGCTCTATTTGTTTTAGGCTGTCCAGCTTGAGTTTGTCCCTTCCGTTGCCCAAACCCTATTTACTGTATTCTTCCACAAGTGCCAGTTTCTATAAACAGGCCTTTAAATCTTGTTCTTATCTTGTCACATTTACTGTGCAATCAAAGACATAGGTCAAATGTCAGTCTCTGTCTTCCAGGGAGCTTGATGTTTACTCTTCTTTATCTGACTTCAACGTGAGAGGATTTATGTGATAATCATGCTGGCTACTGGGGTCTGCTTCAGGAAGGCTGTACGATGTTAATTTTTGCTTCCAGCACACAAGATATGAATGTCTGTAAATGAACTGTTCAGATATTTCTGAATTTTTCCGAATTAGAAAAGCAAAAAATGAAGCAAAATTTTTGGTAATTGTGGTGGAAAGAAATATTTTAATACGATGAAAGGATTATGTTACTTACCCAGTAAGAATCTGTTCTTGGCATGTAGAGCTGTAGATTCACATGCTTTGCATACTCCTGCCATCTAGTGTTGGGTCCGGATGTTTGCAAGTTGTTTTTCTTTGAAGAAGTCTTTCACAGTCATAAGTAAGGTTACTCCTCCTTTCGGTAATAGTGTGCATGGGCATCGACTCCGTTGTTAGATTGTTTTCCCGCAAGAGGGTGAGACTGGAGTGAGTGAGCGTAGTACAGAGATATCCATGCATATTTAATGTAAATTATAAAAACTGCAACAACTACAGGTGCCCAAGGAGGTGGGAGGGCGCATGTGAATCTACAGCTCTACATGCCAAGAACAGATGCTTACTGGGTAAGTAACAATCTGTTCGAGGCATGTGTGCTGTAGATACACATGCTTTGCATAGACTATATAGCAAAACCAATGGCTGGGTCCAAACTGGAATGGCATGGTGAGCAAAAAAACGATGGATTTAGGCCCAGATCTCTGTACTGGGGTGAATGTACGACATTGTTCTGCATTCTGTCCATCAACTGTTGTTTTTGCATTTGTCACCCCGAGTGGGACGGGTATGCCCAGACGTGGGTCCCGTGCTCTCCATGCCACTGGAATCAAGCTATCCTGGCTGAAGAGGGGTGAAACCCCGAAACCAGTCCTAGGATGCTTGTTTCCAGTCCAGGGAGGACCTGGCTTGGCAGTTCGGGCTGGACTGTTCCCATGAGGCACAGGGTCAAGACTGATTTGCATATGGCTGGGTCCAAACTGGAATGGCATGGTGAGCAAACAAACGATGGATTTAGGCCCAGATCTCTGTACTGGGGTGAATGTATGACATTGTTCTGCATTTTGTCCATCAACTGTTGTTTTTGCATTTGCATAGACTATATAGCAGTATTCTCCCAAAGCGGTGGCTAATTGGTAGATGTTTCAGTTGTTTGAAAAAGTGTCCTTAGCACTGCTTGCCCTACATTGGCTTGTTGACGTGCTAACACATCCACACAATAGTGCTTGGTGAATGTGTGTTGTGTGGACCATGTTGTTGCCTTACAAATGTAAACTATAGGGATGTTACCCAAGAAGGTCATAGACGTTCCTATTTTACGAGTGGAATGTGCTCTAGGAGGTATAGATAAAGTTCTTTTAGCTTTAGCGTAGCAAGTTTGAATGCATTTAACAATCCATCTTGAAATACCAGATTTAGAGATAGGATTGCCTTTGTGAGGTGTAGCAAATGCAACAAACAGTTGTTTGGTCTTACGAAACTCTTTTGTCCTTTCAATATAGTACAATAACGCTCTTCTGACATTGAGTGTGTGAAGAGCTCTTTCTGCTACGGAATCAGGCTGAGTGAAGAACACAGGTAACTCAACTGATTGGTTGATATGAAAAGCAGAAACCACCTTGGGAAGGAATTCTGGGTTGGTGCGAAGAATTACTCTATCTTTATGAAGCTGAAAGAAGAGTTCTCCTAAGGTTAATGCTCACCAACTCTCCTCAATGAAGTGATAGCAATTACGAAAGCAACTTTACATGAAAGAAACTGTAACGGACAGTTGTGTAATGGCTCAATGGGTCAACCCATGAGTGTTGTAACCACAATGTTCAGATTCCAAACTAGTGCAGGAGGTACCCTGAGTAGTATTACTCTTAAGGCTGTCCATAAAGGCTTTAATTACTGGAACCTTAAACAAAGAGATGTTGTCTGTTTTGCAAATATGCGGCTACTGCCGCAAGATGCAAACTAATTAAGTGTAGGCTAGCCCAGCACGCTGTAGATGCAAAAGGTAACAAATAATATTTTGAATACAGGCATCTAGTGGATCAAAATGGTTGTTGTTACAATATGGAAAAATCTTTTCCATTTTGCTGCATAACATGCTCTGGAGGTAGGCTTTCTTGCTTCCTTAAAAATAGTCATACATTCTGGTGGCAAGTTTAAGTATCCAAAGTCTATGACTTCAAGAGCCAAATCACTAGATTGAGCTCCTTGTGGTTTCAGTGTCCGTCTTCTCCATGGTTCTGAGTGAGAAGACTGGAATTGAGATGCAGCTTTTGATGTGCAACTACTGATAGTTCCAAGAGTGTGGTGAACCACGGCTGACAGGCGCAAATGGGAGCCACTAGAATCAGTGTGAGGGATGTTTGCCTGAGCTTCCGAACCAGAAATGGAAGGAGAGGGAGAGATGGAAAAGCGTAGGCAGATATCCCTGACCAATTCATTCATAGGGCATTGTCATTGGATAGAGGGTGTGGGAACCTGGAGCCGAAGTTTGGGCATTTTGAGTTGTCCACTGTTGTGAACAGATCCATTTGTGGGACTCCCCATTCTTGAAAATATTGAAGGAGAACTTGGGGGATGAAGTTCCCACTCGTGTATTTGTTGCTGCATCCTGCTGAGGAGGTCGTCAATTTGATTGTTCACTCCTGGTAGGTGCTCTGCCAGAAAATGAATTCTGTGATGGATTGCCCAACACCAAATGGTCTGAGAGAGGCGTGACAGTTGCAGAGTGTGTGTCCCTCCCTGTGTTTGTACATAGTACATAGCTGTCATATTGTCCGTGTGGAATAGGACAATTTTCCCTATGACGTGAGACTGAAAAGTTTTCAGTGCTAGATACACAGCTAGAAGCTCTAGATCGTTGATGTGAAGACTTTTGTACTTGTCGTCCCAGAGACCCTGAATTGTCAAAACTGTGGAGATGGGCACTCCAACATGTGAGAGATGAGTCTACTGTTAGCACGAACTGTGGAACAGGGTCAATGAAGGGCCTTCCTTTTGATAAGTTTTGTGCGTTCCACCACTGCTGAGAGCGATGGGTGCGGCTGTCTACCAACACTAGATTTGTTAATTGACCCTGAGACTGATTTCACTGACATGCTAAGCATTCTTGTAGAGGACTCATGCGTAACCTTGCATGAGGCACTATTGCAATGCATGATGCCATCATTCCTAAAAGCTGCATGAAAGTCCTGACTGCTAAGTATTGATTGGTTTGAAACTGTAGTAGCAGAGTTTGAATATTTCGAATTCTGGCTGCATTGGGAGAGGCCAGAGCTGTGCAAGTGTTTAGAGTCGCTCCCAGATAGGACTGCATTTGTGAAGGCTGAAGATGAGATTTCTGCGCATTGACAGTGAAACCAAATTGGTGGAGTAGGTCTAATGTAGTCGGAGTGTGTTGTAAATACTTTTGGTGTGTGCTGGCTTTGATGTGCCAGTCGTCTAGGTATGGGAAGACATGAATCTGTTGTCTTCTGAGATGTGCTGCCACTACTGCTAGACATTTTATGAACATTCTGGGTGCAGTAGTTACTCTGAATGGGAGTAATTTGAACTGAAAGTGTTTCTGCTTTCACAAATCTGTGATGATTGCAATGTGCTGGGTGAACCGGAATGTGAAAGCATGCGTCTTAAGTCCAGTGTAGACATGAAATCGTCTTGCTGGAGGAGTGGAAGCACTTGTTGAAGCGTGACCATGTGGAAATGTTCTGACAGGATGCACAGATTTAACACCCTTGAGTCCAAAATTGGCCTTAAGGAATCATCCTTTTTGGGGATTAGAAACTACAGAAAGTAAACCCCTGAATCTTGGTACTGTAACGGAACTGGTTCTTTGGGTCCTTTTGTTAAAAGAGCCTGTACCTCGTTTGAGGAGCTGCAGGTGCTCTGACGAGAGTTTGTGAGTGCGAGGGGGACGATTGAGAGGATTGCTGGTGAGCTCCAGGCAATAACCATGTCGGATAACGTGTAGCACCCATTTGTCTGATGTTACGGATTGCCAAATGGGGAGAAAAATAGTAGAAGTCTCTCCCGACAGGTGTTAAATGATCGGGGGGAAGTGTAGTTACGCGTAGGCGTGCTCTTGCCCCTACCGTTGAAATTGTTTCCTCTGTATCCTCCTCTATAGAAGCCTCTAGAGGAAGAGGGTTGCGTGTTGGACTTGTATGAGGAAGCGTTGGGGTCTGAGGATGTACTTTTGGACCCTTCCCTATAAAATGAGCAGCGAAAGGAGCCTCTGTTTGATGGGGACTGAAGCGCTCCCATGGATTTCGCCACGTCTGTGTCTCTCTTCATCTTTTCTAAAGTCTTATCTACTTGAGGCAAAGATGCTGCTTGTCAAAAGGGGTATTTAAAATAGACTGCTGGACCTCGGGTTTAAAACCTGAAATTCTAAGCCAAGCATGTCAACGTAGGAGAATGCTGGTGGTAACTCCCCTCGCTGCAGTGTCAGCAGCATCTAGAGCACATCAAATAGAAGAATTGGATAGGAGTTTGCCTTCTTGAACTAACTCTTGTGCTTTCTTTTTGTGCTCTTCTGGGAGGTATTGAAGTAGGCCTTCCATCTTGTCCCAGAGCCCTGTCATACCTAGCTAGTAGGCGTCATACCTAGCTAGTAGGCCCTGCGTGTTGGCAATGCTCCAGTGGTGAGCGGCTTGAGCGGCCACCCTTTTAACGGATGTGTCGATCAATTTAGACTCTTTGTCCGGGGGAGGTGCATCTGCAGAGGTCTGTGAGTTTGCTCTTTTACGAGCATTAGAGACTACCAGTGAGTCTGCGGGTAGCTGTTCTTTAATAAAAATAGGATCAGTGGTGTGTGACTGCCTGTATGGATTAGTGAGTGGGTGAGTCAGTGGCTGTATGGGGTACTGTTGCGTGTGTGAGAAGTTGTATGGGTGAGTGAGTCTCTGTATGACTGTCGGGGATTGAGTGCATGTGTCAGTATGGGTGAGTAACTGAGTATGCGAAAGGCAGTATATGTGAGTGACAGGTTATATGAGTGACTGTATGCGTGAGTGACTGAATGTGAGAGTGGCTATATGAATGAGTGCATGCTTCTGTCAGTGACTGTATACCTGAGTATGTGTTACTATTTGTATGAGTACGTGGGTGGGTGTGTAACTGTTTGGGTGAATAAGTGTCTGTATTATTGACTGTATGGATGAGTATCTGGGTGTGTGAGTAGTTCTATGGGTGACTCAGTGTGTGAGCACCTGTATGGCTGTATGAGTGGATAGGTCAATGGCTGTATTAGTGAGTAAGTAGGTCTATGAGTGGCAGTATGGGTTAACGAGTGGATGTGTGTAGATCAATTAATCAGTGAGTGGGTGTGTAAGTATTGGTACGGCTCTGTGACTGGGTTTGTGAATGGTTGTGTGGGAGTGGCAGTGGATATATACAAGATTCTATAGGGGTGTGAGTGGGTGCGTCAGAGATGCTGTGGATGATGTCATCAATGATGTCATCAGTGACGTCACTGACCGTGTCATGAGTGATGTAATATGTGATGTCATAAGCAGTGGATTGCGGGGGCGCGAGTTATAATTAGCTCAGCTAACTAGAACGGCTGAATCTCTGGTTTTCTACGAGTGAAATGTCAGACTAACTATAACGTCCCTGAAACCTGTGGCTTTTTCAGTGAATTTCTAAGGCGTTTTTAAATGCTAATTGCCAACTATAACATCCCTGAAACCTGTGGTTTTTCAGTGAATTTCTATGATTTTTTAACTAGGAGTCGCATTTGCAGAGTGGTGGAGAAAGGGGACTGGGCCTCCAACCAGCGCTCAGGAATTCCGCTGCGTAGGTCTTACAGGAGGTAACAGGAGGGCTTCTTGGCCCCCAAGGTCCCTCAGGAGTAAAGTGGACTTCATCCCCCAACCAGTCGTGTGCCAGGAGGTGCGTTTGCAGAGTGGTGGAGAAAGGGGGCGAGGTCTCCGAAAACCGCTTAGCCATCCCACTGTGTGGGACTTACTGGAGGTAACAGGAGGGCAGCTACCCCTCCTATTACCTCCAGTAAGTCCCTCACAGCAGGATTACGGAGTTCTGATACCAGGCCATGCCCCCTTTGTCCACCACTCTGCAAACGCGCCTCCTGGAGCGCTCTTGGTTGGGGGATGAAGTCCCCTTCGCTGCTAGGGGTCCTTAGGTTCCAAATAGCCTACCTGTTACCTCCAGTAAGCCCCATACAGTGGGATTGCTGAGAGGTGGTCACAGGCCACGCCCCCTTTCTCCACCACTCTGCAAACGCACCTCCTGGCGTGCTTTTGGTCGCGGGATGAAGTCCCCTTGTCTCTTGAGGGTCCCTGGGGGCCAACTAGCCCTCCTGTTACAGCCAGTAAGCCCCACAAAGCTGGATTGCTGAGAGGTGGTCAGAGGCCACTCCCCCTTTTTACGCCACTCTGCAAACGCGATTCCAGGCGCACTGCTGCTTGGGGGATGAAGTCCACTTTAGTCCTGAAGTCCTCAAGACACAAGGGGACCCCATCGCCCCACCAGCAGTTCGCCAAGAGGCGCGTTTGCAGAGTGGTATAAAAAGGGGTGTGGCCACCGACCACCTCTCAGCAATCAGACTGTGTGGGGCTTATTGGAGGTAACAGGTGGGCTAGTTTGCCCCTAAGGACCCTTCAAGAGCGCGCAAGAAGGTGCGTTTGTAGAGTAGTGCATTGAGGGGGCAGGGACCCGGGGAGTTGATGGCTTTTTTGGGGGAGGGGGGGTGGAGAAGGGGGCTGTGTGCCCCCCCCCCTTCCCTTGATTGTTTTGGGTCCTGGGGACCCCATCCCCTGGGGCCGAACCCATTTAAAAAAAACATTGATCAAAAAAAGGAGGGGGCGACGTGGAACCCTCCTGAGGCCGATTTTGGCCCCGGGGACCGCATCCCCCGGGCATGGCCAATTTTTTTCATTTTAAAGGGAGGGGAGCTGAGTAGCCCCCCTGCCGGGCAATTTTTGGCCCATGGACCCCATCCCCCGGGGCCATGCCATTTAATTGTTTTTTGTTTTGTTTTAAGGAGGGGGGCTGTGTGGCCCCCTCCCCAGACCGATTTCGGACCCCGGGACCCCATCCCCCGGCCATTCTTTTTTTTTTTTTAAAGGACCGTGGCCATTTACGGCTCCACGAGGGGGGCCGTGCGGCCCCCCTCCAACAGTATCAAAGTACTGGGGAGGTGGCGGTCCCTGTGGGCTGTGTGGTCGGGCTCGAGCCCCCACCCACACTTTATTTTCCAAGACTGCCCCAGGGACGTGGCGGTCCCCGGGGCTGCGAGGGGGGGGGGCGCGTGGCCCCCCGCATTTAACAAAATTAGCCCCAGGGAGGTAGCTACCTCCCCAGGGCTGCGTGGGGGGGACAGGAGCCCCCCCATGCCTTTATTTAAAAAATAAAGCCCTGGGGAGGTGGCGGTCCTCAGAGCTGCGGGGGGCACACATGGCCCCCCGCAATTAAGGAACATAGCCCCGGGGAGGTGGTGGTCCCCCGCATGTATTTAGATCATTGACCCCCGGGACCTGGCTCACCCAGGGGGCCTAATTAAACTAAGCGAGGGAGCTGGCGTTTTTTTTTGTGGTTTTTTTATTAGTTTGGCCAGATTCGCGGATCCAATGCGAATCCTGCCGAAATTGTTTTTATAAAAATGCTTTTTTGGCCCTGGGGGTCAGGGTGTTTCTACCATGCCCCTTTTATTAAATTTTAATGTTTTTTAACCTTTATCCTTGTGACTCGGTTCAACCGAGTCACAAGATGGCTGCCAACACTTCCTGGTTGGATCTGTTGGCAGCCAATCAGATTGCAACTCGAGATCTGGAGGGTTCACGGATCCTCTGCGGCCATATTTGTATAACTTCGAAATGTTTAAATTTCTCAGGAACTATTGAACGGATTTACACCATTTAACAAAAATAGTGCTTTCTTAACCAAGAGCTACCTTTTTGCCAAATTTGGTGTAATTCCGTTCAGCAGTTCGTGTTGTAGCCGGGTCTAAAGTTTCCTCTAGAAATTAACATGGAGAAAAAGCGTTTTGGGACCCTCCCCTTTTTCTTGGCCCCCGCTTAACGAATCACCCCGAAACTTTCAACACAACAGCTGGAGTGAGTGGGCCATTGATTTTGAAAAATTCACTAAGATTTTTGCAAAACGAAAAAACGCTTTTTGAATAGAAACAAGGTCCTAACTATAACTACTTACTGACAACCGCCAGTAGGTTATATATCTCTATATCATTATAGGAGAGCAAGAAAAGTTGCCTGCTGACAGCATCATTAAGGCGTACTGTGATTAACAACCAATTAACAAGGGTCAAAACTATCTAAATATTAAATCATGGAAAGCACACAAACGTCTCTTTTCTACAGTTGGTGTCTAATGTCGGAGAACTAGACATTTAAACTAGCATAACCTTCACCGTTAGAAGCAGGTAGCTCATCACCATTCCTCAACCCTAACAATACTTACATCCTCATCAAGATTGGTCTGCTCTAAATCTAAGATTTTGAACTGAACTCGCTTGAAGATCTCTTCGAGTGCCTCACATGCCTTGTAATCCAACTTCTCGCCTGCAATACAAACCAGATTAAGACAAAGAGAAAATGTACAGAAAGAAGTTGAACATTTATCAATATAATCTTGCACACAATTCATGTTAATGTTATTTTTAGGCCTGTAATACCACAAAGAACAAAGACACCTCAGTAGAAGCAAATTGTATGCTCTTTAACCAATGCCTTAACATTTATTTCTTCTCCCAGATTGTCTATATACATGGTCTTCTTTGCATACTTGAACCGGTTAATTCACACATCATGGTGTTCTAGTCATTATCCAAATTCTCAAAAACATAGTTAACACTGATAAATTGATTAGAGGAAAAACTGTAGACCAAAACTGCTAAAGAACCACTGCACATCAAGCGGTTCACAGAATGGCTGACAGAGGCTGTCATTGTAAAACAATCTGTGAAATACCCAATCATTAATTCTCAATGAGTAATTATCTGACCAGGTTTTACACAGATAACCAAAGCCATAGTAATATATTCATCATGCACAAAAGCAAACCCTGGAAACACAAAAGGGTCTGGAGTGGTTTGAAGTAATTCTGAGATGACAATTAAAATTATTAAATTCTATCTGATGCTGGGTCAGGGATCATATTTTTGTTTATTATGGATGGTAGATAATCAACAAGCACTGTCAAGGCAGGACAATTACCGATATTAGGGATGTGTAAATGCATGAAGAGAGAACACATTGTTACTGCTTACTATGATGACAGTACTGTATTTTATTACTTAAAATCAAATAAAAAAAGTCTCTAAAAAATATTTACACAATCAAAACCTAACAGGTGAATGGCTAAATATCTTTGTAATTTTCCTAAAGTGAAAAGAAGGGCGGGCTCTCCAAAGCCCAGCTGGAAAAAGCCGGACAGCTTATGAAAATACAGCAAAAGGGCCAACACACTCTTTCTGAGCTAAAGAATTGTAGAAAGTGCATGCTTCTTGCAGCAAAATTCTAGTATCAGCCAAATGATACACTTTAAAATGGTCTTATTGCACAGAACATGACTTGAAATAATTTCCCAGCGAAAACTATGTAAGAGGATGGGTTGTGTCCTCCAGCTGGTTTATCCCCACTATCAATGACATCATTTACACCTTGTCCCTTTCAAGATAGGTAACATCAAAGATCAGTAAGTAAGATTGCAGATTTCTTGCTCTTCTAGCAAGGTATGACCTTTTATCCTGAAGGGCTCCATAAATTGTAGTGTCAGACACTTTGTGTCCATTCCTACAGACTACATTGACATGGTCTCAAGCTCTTCATCATAAAATTAACTAACTGAATGAACTGGAAGTGTTTTCTTAGAGTTGAGTAAGGACACTTAACCGAAAAAGAACAATGGACATTACAGGATTAGCTTATGACAATGCAACTGTCCAAAATATTTTAACTACTCCTAGCTAGACAGATCTCACAGACTACTCAGTACAACGATGATTGGGAGAAACTGAACAATTTAAAATGAAACCAAGTAGTTAACTTCGAGCGAAGATTATGACTGAATATCCATTCAGTAATGTAGCACCCCAAGAACTAATAGTCATGAATGAAACACGGATCTTAAATGAGGATAAAACAATTAGGAAAAGACTGATCATTAATATGCTGCAGCTCCACATAAGACATGTTAGTCCTCATAATCAATACAGCAAACCGGATTTCCCATATATTGTTCTTAGAAATAAACTCTTGAAAACACTATCAAGGCCACAATCCTGCTCAGGGAACCTCTTGGAGGTACGGAGTGAACCCAGATGCAGACGCCACGTGGGAATGGGGCCTAGAGGGGTCTATGGTGACGCTGTTCCTTCACCTCGTCTGATGACTTGGACCGTTGCAGTGAAGTCGAAGAGCACTTTGACTTCTTGTGGGCTTACCCGACAACTTTGAGCACTATGACGAGTGCCTGGAACAGCTCTGCAAACGGGCCCAGGGTCTTCTCACGACCGGGACCTGAAACGACGCGGAGGCAACCGGTGTCAAGTGACTGGGTGATTCAATTAATGCTCCCGCATTGCCTTGGTGTTCATGGCAGCACAGTCCTCAAAGGCCTTGAATTTGTAGTCCAGCTCCAGGTAGCAAAGACAAACCAGACTGGGTCTGTTACAGACCTCTCACTGTGACAGAAGCCACTGGGTTTAAATCACCGTTTTTTGAGGGGGATCCTTAACACTCTGGGAGACAGTCTCAAACCTGTTGTCAAAAAAGTGGACAGAGGTAGCTCTCTCAGGATTTGCGTTGATGGGGCAGAAAGAAAAGAACTGATGTCAGTGCACTGGAATGGCGCCTATATGGGCAATGCGCATGTCACTTCCGACGCAGACAACACCACTGATGTGGAGCCGAAGGATGCCATCTACTCAAAAACTTCCAGATCCAGTCTGACGCCTGGGGAGTATTTTAAGGTAAGGAATCTGCTGCTATAAGTCTCTATCAGATAGAGGCATTTTGGCATTGTGCTCTTTACACTTCTAAGGCAGGGAAGACTATTGTTCCACCATGATTCCTAGGGAAGTGCGCTGTTGCACTTAAGCGCTGAGCCAATAGACTCCGTGACATCATGATGGGGTTTCTACATTGTAGTTTTGATTAAGTTTTTATTCCTAGCCACCCAAAATCTTAACTAGCCAGAGAGGAAGATGTTCTTTAAACACTTGTGGTGCTTGGAAGCCATCAACTTGGTTTTAGAGGTGTTAACTGCCAGACCTCTCAGAGTAAAAAAATTCATTAAAATTACCAAAATGGCTCTGGAGGCCTCCAAGCATCGTAGAGTAATACATCATCGTCTGAACAACAGGATTGGTATTTTTGAAAGCATCTAAAAGTGAAGCATCAATGAGCCAGTGCTTAAAACGCCACCACTTAGTTAATATACAGGGAGAAGAGCACTATGGTAATTGAATGGCCAGGATTTAGGTAGGGAGGTGCCCTTCAAATTTGCTTTACTTATGAGCAAAATATTTTTCCCCAAGATAGGCTCCGATTTAAATAGATCCGCTGGGACTTTCTGGGACCCGGGGCCTTTCTCCTCCATTGTCTCCCAATAGCTGTAAGAACTTCCTTTAGAGCGAGTGGCTCCAAGGGTGGGTAATGTGTCAGAGTTAAAGTACAAAGGGACCCAATTCCCTCCTGGACTGCTGCCTCACAGCATAACTACAAAAAACAGGTCAACCATCCACCTTGTGTAATATGTATTTGAGGCTTGTTACTATACATTTTATTGCCATTTACCACCAACTGCCAAAATAACTTTGTATCCTTTCACCTGACTGCCTTGAGTAAATCAGGACATCTAACCTGTTCCCAAATTCAGCTAATCTCAGCAAGAATATGTTTCCAACATCTCCTACATATACTTATGGCCGCTGCGCTCTTGCTCTTTATTGCCTCCAGAAGAAACACATTACCAAGTTAACAGTCTTTGTCAAACAGGTATGTGATTTGGGTTTAGTGGCCTCCTAGGAGAAGGATGTTTAAAACAGTATAGGCAATACATGTGCAGATGGTTAAGTGGAGTATCATGAGCTGGTGTGGATTTAAGACAGGGAGGTTGGGGGACATCATTATCGTCTCAAGGGAATTAGTTATTGCTGGGAGTTGTGCACATGACTCTACATAGTCCCATTTCAACCTTCGCCAGTTGTTTGCAACAATTACATTACAACAACTCTCATATATGGTGACAAAGATTTGAAGGCACATGATAAAAGATACAAGTTTAGGGTGGTCATGTTCAGTTTTGGGGCACTCCTCTACAGACATTTCAGTCATAAGGTTCCATCTGAGTTGAAACAACATGATATAATCAAGTGTGCTTGAATGCAGTTCATTTTTTAAAGTGCATCTTCTATCAGATTCTGAGGCCGTTCTACAACTGCATGCTCGCAGACTGGCGAAAAAGTGATTAAAGCAAGCTGGCAAACAGATCTTGTGCTACAGGTGATATAGCTACCAGCAGACCGGGATACACTCCAGAGTAAGTCTTCCTCTTGTCTGAAAGACATACAACATCACCAAGGTTCAAGAATGGTATTAAAGTTGCTGGCAGATACTATTTGTGGCCTGTCTTCACTGTTTTGTATATGGCTCACTTAAGCTGGAGTAGAGAACTAGAAGTGCATTTGATTCCTCAACCTTTTTGTGCCCATGCTGTAAAAATGAAAGAACATCATATGCCTACCTGTTTTGAAGGGAAGTACAAATTAATGCACACACTGGTGGACATTTTCAATTTCCTAAAATTCAAATAAACAAGAAACCCATGTTCTTAATCCCCCCCCCCCACATGGGGTGCCCCATTGCCCTCTGCTGCTAGGATATTAAAGGATGTGTACCTCTGCCATATGTAGTGGTCTGACGATCCACGTTTCCAGAAACCTACAATTTGAATGCTTGCTCACAAACTCGCACCCATCAGGTATATCAATCTCAAGTAGAATGCCTGCAACATTCAAGATTACCAATGAAATTCAATGAATCGCGCCCCCCCTACGCCCATTTTCAATATGCTCACTTGATTTTGAAGTATTCAAATGCCAAAAAGGTGGCTTTCAATCAACTATGTCAGGGAGACTGGACCATGCTGAAGTCAGACTTTGGGAATTTTTGTTTGAAAGGTCAGTACTAGAAACAGTGCTTGTGCAAAATAGATTGCACTAACCATTCTCTCTCAAAGGGATTATCTGGACCTTTAATTGCAAATCCAGATTCTGAATAGCAGACACACGTGACTTTCAATGTGAGCCCCAAGGTCATTAAGTTATTCTCTGGAACAGTCACATTAGATAAGTCTCTGCTTAGCAGCAGGCCTCTCCCGTCACTATGTACCACACTCTCCAACCTTCGGACTTCATGTTCTTAATATAAATGGCTATTTCTTAATGGGACCTTTGATACTGTAATTTCCAAGTCACTCAATGTGTCCCTGTGGGGCCAAAGGGTCTTACAGTGGATATGGGACTTCCAATGAACTCTTGTTGTCTTTTGGTTTCTTCATCCAGGTTCCAAGTGAAAATTCAATGGAAAGGATGTTTGGGGACATAAGGTCTTCTGTCCTTCAAAGTTTTTAAAAGCTGAATGAGGATGCCCCTGTTCAAAGATGCCCCTGGAGATGTAGGCTGGTCTTCCCTTGGAAATGTAGGTAAGTCTTAGATTCAGCATGAGGTGCCTGTGAATGACCCATGATTCAATAGCCTCTTCTGGATGCACGTCAGCATCATCTTCCAGCTGTGTAAGCAAAAAGATGACTGAGTGGGAATTTAAGGTTGATGTTCTAGGCAATAGCTCAATTTGGCGCTGTTTTACAGAACTCACTCAGTTTCATCTCTCAGATTGTGCAACCCTTTCTCAATCTCACCAGATCGGATTCTAGGGCAGAAGTGTTCTACCCTTATGGTGGATTGTTCGCTTTGTCGAGCCTACCGTCGTACATGTTCACTATTTTATGGCCTGATCTAAAGGGACAAAAATTTGACAGGGCAATTGGTCCATTCAATTGCAATTTGATAGTAACATGGTCAACGCCAGCCGTGATTTTACATGCTGCCTTCTTCCCTGCTGGTTTAAAGACTGGAAATATTCCACTGCTTGACTGCTGGCTCGTGGAAGGGGGTTAAGTTACTCCTTTCCGGCAGGCTGCAGGCTTTACCCAGTTTCTTAAATGTGCACAGCTTCCTCATTATCTTTTTTCCACAAGAGCTGGTCAAACATTCAGTGCGACAAGGCACAACTACATTCTCCTCCTTTAGGCTTGTGTGGTCTTCTGCCGGATACTGGAATATGCAGGATGCAAAGCTTGTTAGCTTCTGAACACAGCATGTATTTTAACCCAAAATGATGGCATCTGGGGTTTCAATTTGAGCATTGCATCATATCAAGTGTCTCATATGGGTCTTTGTTATGCAGGTTTCTTTCAGCTCTCGCATCCGTCATAGCGCTTCCTGCATTGCATCCTTTGCTATTATATCAAGGAGCAGATGCAGCAGTGGAGGATTAGTCGTCCCAGACTTTTCTGGTAACAGATCGCACTCATGAACATCCATTTTACAGATTTTAAACAGACTGAATAATTTTAAGAGTAGAAGTCAAATCTCTTCAATGTTGTCATCCAGTCTCAGGAATGAAAGATGGGGGTTCAATAAGTCAGTGAGTGTAGACAGACTTAGGACCTAATTCAAAGAGTATGCTGATCATGCAAAATATTTGGTATACTTGTCAGTTCTGAGGCCTGTTCTTCGGCCCTCAATACCTAAAGAAATTTTGTCTAACATTTTTTTATTTGTTGCGTTTTGAATGAAGTACTGGGTAAACAGGTGGAGAGTCGCCACAACTTTGGGTGGCCTTGTTCTCCTAATTCATTCAAATGGTGAAGCTCCTTGATACTGCTGTATACTGTATAATGGGGGTGAACTTCCACTGCCTGGAGTATTTCAGGGTCTCTGATATTAGTAAATTAGTAGACAATCTCAGTGTGAGAGATTACAGGTCTGCCGATATTTATTTCTGAACTTTAAATTGGCATAACAAGGTTCTCAACTGTTGCTTTAAGGTTGGGTTTTTTGTAGTTATTTATTCTCTTAAAAAGATTTTTTTAAACTTTGCCAAAAACTGCCAAACACCGCTTTTATTTGCATCTTGACTTGTTGGCAGATTTCTATTTTGAAAGTTGTGAGGGGGATCTTTCATTTTTGAGGTTACCATCTAGAGGTCTGATGCCAAACACAGTTTTAAACAAATTGTGGCCATCATCTGGGGGGTTACCGGACTAACTCTCAAGCACTTGTTCAAGCACCAGCGAGACCACCATTTAGGCAGTGCTGTGGTGCAGGCTCACCAAAGGTAAGAAGCTCTGTGTCCATCTGTGCTAAGTCCTAGCGGTTCAGCAGGAATTTTTGCCCATTTCACTATGGTTTTATGGAGCGGATGGCATTCAGGGATAGTCCCTGGGGGATTGCTATAAAGTATAGAACTAGTTGTGTACACTGCTTATTAGTGAAGAGATGTCACCTCACCTTGCTTCTACCGGCTAAATCCTATCTGCTGAAAACAGTCCTGATTTTGGCTTGAAGGGTGTTCTGTTAAACAGATCTATCTAGACATAAGGAATAATACTTCTAATGGACCTTAATTTTGATTTGTGTGTTTTAGCTGAGACCTGGATGAATGAATCCTCCAGTCCAGACATTGTGAATGATATTGTAGCCGGTACGAATGGCACTAACAAAGACCGGAAAGATACGAGTAGGAGGCTGACTTGGTTTGATTTTTAAAGAGCACTGAAAAGTCTTTATTAATAATTTTGTTGACCTTAGTAAGCACTTAGAAGTTGTCACTGACTGCAGAATGGCTCGGTCAGCCTCTTGCTCCATACAGCTTTCCTTCATTTATGAAGCCCCAGACACTCCTGATTGAAAAAACTTTGGTTTTCGGTCTTTTATTGGCCAATTACTCCCATGTGATTATCCTGGGAGATTGTAATATCAGGCTTGACTATCTGGCCCCTACTAGCATTTTATAACTTATGACTAATTTAAACTTGATTGAAGCTGTGAATCAATGCACTACACCAAGCTTGTCACATATCTGAACTTGTTTGGATCGCCTGGCTTAATTAAGTTTACTTATTTCAACCCTAAGGGTGGACCGACAACTTTGTTGTTGAATAGGATACCTTAACAATGAACTAATGTAAGCATGCCAAAACTCGGACTAAGTTTTCCTCCTCTTTATGCTGGGGCAAGATCGACTTTCCTAATGCCTTCTCAATATTTTTATTATTCGTTTTTCAGACACAACAATAGCAAATAGAAGGAGCAATACGTACACTTTGTACCAGAATTTCAATAGCCTATACACAGAACATGTTGTAAGAAAAATGAGTCACCTTCAGACAAACTGCGGAGTGGGTGAAACATGTGTCCATCAATAAGGCCAGTTTCAGGCAGAAAATCTCTACAGCAGACCGCAGAGCATAGTTTGAGTGGAGTAGAGTGCCAGGAAAGTCATCTTTATATCAGGTCATCGAGCATGGCACACCCTCCCATCCCTCCAGCTTGGTTGCCATGTACAGTGCAAATGGAGCCCATATGTTTCTTGGTTTGCTGGGTGCCGGCATAAGGGCCTTCGAGCTGCACCTGGCAAAACGCAACATCAGCCAGCCAGATTCCGACAGTGGGTATAGCAGTACGACTTCAATGCATTGCGATACGCCTCTCGGAGGAGCAATATTGCAGTGAGTTGCGGACAGCAGCAGTGATATCCTTCACATAGCTGAGTAGAGGTACTATTAACCATGGTAAGTGCTGTGATGACCGCAATTACCTCATATACTCGATCCCAGTACTCCGCTATGCACGGGCACTGCCAGGCCGGATATAGGAATCAGTCTCCCTCCTCCTCACAGCATATGTACCTGGTGTCCTTGCGGAGGACTATGCAGTGCAGCTGAAGGAGTATACTATAAAGTAGATGCAGGTATTTGAGGTGCATGAAACAAAGCCTGTAATTGGGAGAGAGCATTCTCATGTGCGAGCAGCAGTATTGCCACTGTTGTTCAGTAATGTCCTCGCCGAGCTCACATCACCACTCCTCCCTCGCCCTAGGCACAGTTAGTAGGGCTGTAGGCTGCATAGTGGTATATAGGCGTGTGAGTAGTCACCTGGGGGAGGAGGATATAAGAAGCAGGTCAAGCATCTTGAGGCGCAAGGTGCCTGGGGGAAGGTGGGGTGCACTGGTCTGTAGGCGCCACGTAGCCTATGGTATAAGAGAAGGTCTAGGGGTGTGCAGTTGATGAGTACTTGTATATCATTTAGCAGGACAAAGAAGTCATCGGGACATCATGCTCCCATCACCCATAACTGCATACAGTTCAACTGGTCACAAGCGCACCCATCCATTAGGGGAGGAGGGGGTGTGTGTGGGGTTTCTGGCCAGAGGCATCTCTGCTGAATCGAGGCTTAGTCCATCCCACGCACTAGCAGTGCAGGCCACGGTGTCCAGATCAGCCCTCAAGCGCTTAACAGGTGCATATAAGTACAGTGTTTAGGGGGTAAGGGGCTGAGTTGTCGGTCTCTATAGCTGCATGCGAAGCATGGAGGTAAAATAGTTCAGAGTCAGGGGCGCCGATGCCTCTCCATTCAAATGGCAGTGTAGCACCTTCCATGTCAGTCTGGGCTGTACCCCACCCCAAACAATTGTTATTAGAAGGGATCTAGGGCGACTGAGGAAGGCTCTCGTCAGTGGTACTGGGATGTTCACGAAGAGGTAGAGGAATTTGGACAGTATCACTATTTTGACTATGGCCACCATCCTGGTCAGCCAGAGGGGCGGCCTGGACCAACACGGGATCCTGTCCTTCAACCATGCGATGATCCTACCGTAATTGTCACTCCAGAGTTCTGTGGTATCTCTGCTGATCTTAACTCCCAAGTATCGCACTGCAAAGTCCCCCCATGTCAGAGGGAAATCTATAAGGGGAAAATTACAAACTTGGCCCAGCTGACCGTGATGCCGCTAGTCCACCAAAAAAGATAAATTCCCCAGGAACAGCAGCTAGATTATGGTCAGGTCTCAGAGATAGACCAAAACATTGCCGGAGTACATGGAGATGAGCCACAGGGATGTAAAATTAATTCCGTGCTCTGCATGATGCTACCAGAGTTGGGCTGCCAAGGGCTCCATGGCAATCACAAATAACACCGGGGAAAACTTCTTAATGCCTAATTGAAATTTTCAGAGGGTTGGGTAAACCTATCTATGGCTTCTAAAATGTCTTGCTCATTTTAGCTCTTGTCTGGCTACGTCTTTTATTGACTGTTCCCCTACTCTCTAGAAAAGCTGTCCTTATGCAACCATCCTAGGCTTAGTTTTTCAACTTTTAGAGTGGCTGAATATCCAGTGTTAGACAGTCTGAAAGAAACTTGTGATGCTCCTATGACAAAACCATGCTGCTAAATCTTTAATCTCAGTTGATTCAGTATGAATGTTGCCTCCACCAAACCTTTCTGTATTTGGGATGCCGATTAAAGATGCTTAGATTTTGTACAATATTTTGTTTAAAGTTTTTGGAGTTCCTAACACTCCTCCTTGTTCAGTAACTCCTTCGCAGAGCTATGTCATAGACTATCTTCCTATTTCATTAACGAGATTCAAACATTTTATGACAATATCTGAAGTCAGTTAAAAGGAGGCCTACTTGACTCTAATAGGAAAGAAATGTCTATAGAAGTATTTGGCTCCACTAACCGGCAAGAAATCCAGGGAGTTGACTCCATTCTTTTTATTCATGAGTGTCACACTTCAGCTGCTCATAACCATTAGGTCTGGTTCTCTAGATAACATCTCCCCTACTGGAATCTTACATGATCTGGATGAGACAGTGACCCCCTGTGCTTATTTATCCCGATTCATTCCTTTGCTTATGAACAAGTTGCTAAAAAGAGGTAAGAAAGTGTAGTGAACCCACTCCTCTAACCGGGACCCATCTGCTGAGTTTACTTATATGCCTATGTGTCTTCTTCGTACACATTACAAAAAAACAATAAAGTATCTGGCCAAAGGGCTATCCAACTCTTTAGAACAAAACAAGTGCCTATATGTGGCTCAAAATGGGTTTCAGCCTCAGATGGCCACTTATTGCCATTCTAATGAACATTCTAAACAAACTAAGGATGAGAACAGATAATGGACATCAGATCAGACTGGGCTCACCCATTTGGACCATTCAGCAGCAGAAGCATTATTAAACTAAATATGTAATTTAATGTAATGTAATCCATATTTGTAAAGCACGAACATATCACCCCTTCAGGTTTCAAGGCGCTGGGGGCCGTCGGGGAGATTAAGTGAGCTATTGCCCAGAGTCACACGATGCTGAGCTGAGTGCCGCCAGCGCCGGGGATCGAACCGTGATCCCCGCGCTCCAGAGTTAGCTGCTCTGGCAGCTGCGCCACCCTCTCCCGCCTATGGAAAAAAACTAAGATTCTGGTTTGCGGTGCTGACTCTTTGGAATGGCGGCTTGTGAGCTTAAGGGCTTCCTGTTCCTGTTAGCATTGTGAAAAATCTGTTTTAATCTTGATAATGGACTTTCTTCAAACAGCCTAATTCTGCAGTATCTGCATGCTCACATCAGTTGGAACTCCATAGGAAAAGAATCGGAGTTACTACGAACAAATTTCATGCCATGGTAGTGGGAGCATCTATTTTCGACAGGCTCGACTACGGCAATGCTTGTTATTTGCGTTTGCCTGCAAAATGTTTGTTCAGATTGAAATTGATCTAGAACACAGGGTTAGCCTTGCTACTGGATTGTAGAAATGTCATCTGGTTACTGAGGGGCCAGGCTTAAATTGCAATGTAACCAGTGGAACAGAGAATACTTTTCAAAGCATGATGTCACATCCACAAAAGTGATAAACTACACTGGAGCCCCTGCCCTCATGACTTACACCTTAAAAACACTTCTACACATGCTCTGAATTCTTCTTGTCAAGTCATGGCCTTGTTTTGAAAAAGATCACTCTGGAGGGAAATGCTTTACGTTTTTAGCTTCAAAAGCCTTGAATCCTCTACCTTGTGTATTGCAAGTCATCTTGACCACAGAATTCGGAGTAGACTAAAAACTCATCTTTTTGCACATAGAAGGCCGTGATTAAGCTATTAGGAGTGGTTCCTGGATAGTCCCTAGCTAATTGGTTTTAGTGTTCCTTTGCCCCTTCCTCTCACTCTCCTAGTGGCAAGATGCTTATTTGATCTACGTTTTGCTTTTAAACAGACCATAATTTATTCCTGTTGAATCAATCCTTTTTGGTTCTAACTTTAAAGGATTTTAGAATGGGACATGTTCAATAAAATGGTTACAAGCGAACTGCCACTGTCATATGGCGAAGGTAAAACTAAATGGCCTCTTTTCTAATGTGATACATTTGAAAAGCAGTACTAAACAGTTATGCCCTTTATCTCCAATGGTGTTCGTTTTAACCACTTCGTGTGATAAATGCACCAATCACAGAGCATAAACGTTTGGCCCTGATTTACATAAATTATTTATTTGCACAAAATGTTTTCCTGACTCTGGAAGACCTGATCAGAAACCTTCCTGTATTGGTATACGAGTTACAGGTCTTCAGGATGTTACAGGGTATAAGATAAACATGATTCAATCTGACATTTTAAACCACATACTATTAAACTGGCAGTGAACAGTTTTAGGGAGCAATTTCATTTTCAGCAAGTATCCAACTATATTAAGTCACCATCAATGAAAAAACTCTATATAGCTTATTACCCTCATAGAGGCTTGAAGTAATATGAAGTTATTGCCTTTACTTTTTGAATAATGGCTGGGCAGAACTGATGCAGTGAAAATGATCATGCTACTGAGGGTTCTATATTTCTTCCAAGCCCTGCAGATAAGCCTGGAACCTTTCTTCTTCAAATCTCTATAGCAATCCATATCCCGCTTCATTTTGGAAAAGCGCCCATCCAAGAATTCCCATGAAAAATGTATGCAACTTTAAGATCTATTACAAGGCGGCCCAACTGAGAACTCGGATAGAACGGTCCAAGACTAAGAGACAAGCGCTCTAAACATAGTGAAAAGGTAATAATGGATGGTTACCTTGGGATGAAGCATGGCTGGGCAGTTGTTGAGATCTATAACACATGCTTCAGTCTTCCTGAATGCACTACACAGATAACATGGGATGCTACAGACATAAAACAAACTCACCACCTTCGCATCTCCAACCCAAAAAAGTCTCCAGCTTTACTTGTGGGTCATTTTGACAAACTGCAAACGGGTAGCTTGAGCTGACTTAAACAGAGCACCATCACTATGCCCAACTGTGATGCACCCTGGAAATAGGGAAGCGTCAATAAAATACAGGACCAATTTTTAGAAACTTTTCTTAACACTCACGCCCATTAAGGGGCTTCTATTGAAACTTTAGAAGAAAATATCAAAGTCTAATTTCGCTCTACAAGAAACTTATAAGCTCGCATTGGGAAGAAATTCCATTATGACAATGTCCACTAAGCACCGAGAGATGTTCTGATATGATACCCATAAAATTAAGGATAATGGGGCGACCCGGTGTCCCTCAGAACCTGGGTATTGGTAATAAAGAAAACGAATAGTTTACCTGTCGGTGTAGTTTTGCAGCTTGAAGACTTTCTGGATTCACTATGCTGTGCATTATTCCGCGGTCTAGTGGTTGGGTCCGGAATCGTAGTCTCTTTTCTCTTTTTTTTTTGTGAAGCCCAGGTGGGCGTCGACGCCCCACCATTTGGTGTCCTCCCGTGACGTCGGCGCCCTTCCTCCGGAAGCTCCCACCCTTGGGCGCCATCTTCGGATTCTTTTTTTCTTGTCTTGTGCTTGTGTTGTTTATCCTTTTACCTTTTGAAGGTGTTTTCCCATTTGTTAGTCCCATCTTCCTCCTGTCTCATCTTTCTGGCGGAGGCGGGTGGGTTCGCTAGTGAATCCAGAAAGTCTTCAAGCTGCAAAACTACACCGACAGGTAAGAAACTATTCGTTTTGCAGCATGAATCTTTCTGGATTCACTATGCTGTGCATAGACTTTGTAGCGGTTTGCTATCTTTTGGCGGCTGGGTGGAAGATGAGCGTTGGTTGTTGAATACATGTTGAAGCACCTTTTGACCTACTTGTGCTTCTTTGTTCATCTGTATATCCACGCAGTAGTGCTTAGTGAACGTGTGCACTGAAGCCCATGTTGCCGCCAGGCAAATATCTTGGATAGGTGTGTTTGCCAGGAAGGCGATTGTTGCTCCCTTTTTCCTGGTCGAGTGAGCCTGAGCTGCTCCTTGTAGCTCTTGGCCTGCCTGTTTGTGGCAGTATTGAACTGTCTGTGCGATCCATCGTGCGATGGTATTCTTAGTCACTGGTCTGCCCAGGAAACTGCTTGCGAAGGACACAAAGAACTGCTTTGTCTTTCTACAATCCTTCGTCCTTTCAATGTAATGCATTACTGCTCTTCTGGCGTCCAGAGTGTGCAGTGCCCTTTCTGCGCTGGTGGATGGTTTTTGGAAGAAACTGGGAATTTGTATTGTTTGGCTTATATGGAACTTGGACACCACCTTTGGCATGAAGTGTGGGTCCGTCCTCATTACCACCCTGTCATTGTGAATCTGAATGTAGGGTTCTTGTAGTGTGAGTGCCTGCAATTCGCTCACCCTACGTAGCGAGGTAATCGCTACCAGAAAGGCTGTCTTTATTGTGAGCATGTGTAGCGAGGCCTTGTGAATGGGTTCGAACGGTGCTTTCATAAGCTGTGTTAGAACTACATTGAGGTTCCATGCAGGCGGTGGCATCCTCTTTGGCGGGGCTATTCTTTTAGCTCCTTCTAGGAATCTTTTTACCACTTGAGATGTAAAGAAGCTTTTCCCCGTTTCTCCTCTTGTATAGGCTACTATTGCTGCCAGGTGCACTCTTAGCGATGTGCAGCTTAGGTTACTTTTTAGTAAGTGTGTTAAGTATTTTAGCACTGTTGATTCTCTGGTGATTCCACTGTGGAGCTTTTTCTTGATGCACCATTCAGTGAATCTCTTCCATTTTGCTACATAGCATTTCCGTGTGGTGGGCCTCCTCGCTTCCCGCAGTACTGCCAGCGTGCTTTGTGGAAGCTTGAGGTGAGCGAACTCCAAGTCTTCAGGAGCCACGCTGCTAGGCTGAGGCTATCTGGTTCTGGATGGAGTACCCTTCCGTTTTGCATCGAGAGCAGGTCTCTTCTTTTTGGGAACTTGTGTGGTGGTCCCTGTGCCATTTCCACGATCTGTGAGAACCAGGACTGCATGGCCCACTGTGGTGCTACCAGAATTAGCGTCATGTTGCTTGTTCTGCACTTGCTGAGCACCTTGTGTATCAGCGGTATCGGTGGAAAAGCGTAGGCAAATGTCTTTGACCAGCTCATCCATAGGGCATTTCCCTGGGATTGATGGCCTGGCTGCCTGGATGCAAGTATTGGCATTTTGCATTCTGGTGTGTTGCAAACCGGTCTAGTTGTGGGGTACCCCACTTCTTGAATAGTCTTTGCGTCTCCTGCGGGTTGAGCTCCCACTCGTGTGAGATTGACGTATGTCTGCTCAGTCTGTCTGCTTCCACATTGTCCTTCCCTGGCAGATGTATTGCCAGGAGGTCTATTTGTAATGGAATTGCCCATTTCCATATCTGTTGCGCTAGATCCGACAGCGCCACTGACTGTGTTCCTCCCTGCTTGTTGATGTAGAACATCGTTGTGGTGTTGTCTGTTTGTACTAACACCCTTTGCCCGTACAGCTGTTTCTGGAACGCTTTTAGTGCAAGGAATACGGTCTTTAGTTCTAGGTAGTTGATGTGTTTGACGGCATCTGTTTGTGTCCATAAACCCCTCACTTTGAGCAGGTTCATGTGCGCTCCCCACCCCATTTGGGATGCGTCTGTTGTGATGGTCACTGTCGGAGTTGGTGGTGTGAATGGCTTTCCCCTTGTTATGTTGTCCTTGTTCCACCATGCTATCTCTTCCTGCACTGCGTGCGTTACAACCACTAGATCTTCCCAACTCCCTGTTTCCTGTGACCACTGCTGTTGCAGCCATTCCTGGAATGGTCTCATGTGTAGTCGAATATTGGGGACTAGGTGTATGCAGGACGCCATCATCCCCATGAGCTTGCTCACTGTCCTCACTGTCAGACGTTGCCCCTTCCGGTATTGGCGAGTCTCCTTCAGTAGTGCGAAGGTTCTCTTTTTCGCTGGGGAACACTCTGCCCTGAATGGTGTCGATTTTTGCACCCAGGAAGATCTTCACTTGTTCTGGTTCTAGCGACGACTTCCCGTTGTGTATGGAGAAGCCTAGTTTTGTCAGCGTATGTGTGACCTGCTGAGCATGTAGTTTGCATTGGTTGTAGGAGTTCGCCTTCACCAACCAGTCGTCTAGGTAGGGGTATACATGTATTCCCTGCCTCCGCAGATGTGCTGCTACGGCAGCTAGGAATTGTGAAGACCCTTGGCGCGGATTTTAGGCCGAAGCCTAGGGCCGTGAACTGGTAGTGCATCTTGCTGATGGTAAATCTCAGTAGATGTTTGTGTTTTTGGTTCATGGGAAATGTGTAGGTAGGCATCCTTGAGGTCTATCGTGGACATAAAATCCCTGTGCCTTATCTGAGGTATAACCTCCTGTAAGGACGTCATTTTGAACTTTTGAGTTTTTATGCATTTGTTTAGGAACCGTAGGTCCAGTATGGGCCTTAACGTTTCGTCTACTTTTGGTACGAGGAAGTAGTTGGAGTATACTCCTGTGCTTCTTTCCTTGTATGGTACCTCTTCTATAGCCTGTTTGTGGAGGAGTTCTTGTGCTTCCTGCCACAGTAGTGATAGCTCTTCTGCTGAGCGGGTCTTGTTGGTTGGCCTCCTGTTTGGTGGCTTTTTTACCAGTTCTATGCAGTAGCCAAACTGTATGATGTTGAGTATCCATTTGTCCGTTGTTATCTTCTCCCACTCCTGGAAGAAGTGTCTTAGTCTGCCTCCTACGGGTGTAACATGATCGTTGATTTGTAATTGTTGTTTGGGTCTTTTGTTGTGCCGCGCCACTAGGGATGTTGAGAGTGCGGGCACGTTTGGTACTGTAGAGTCACTTGGAGGCGGGTTGCTGGCCCCCTTCTCCTTGTTTGGCCTCGTCCGTTTGGTCGACTTCGAAAGGACCGGCTCCTCTGTTGGTTCTGCCAGCCTTGTTGCTGCTGACCCTGTTGCGCCTGGCTGCTCCTCTGAAATGTTTGCTGGAAGGCCTGGTGCGATGTTCCCGGTTGGTTCCCTCCTCTGCCATTTGGTCTTCGTGAGGGGGTGCCCCTTCTCATCCCTCTGAACTGCAGTGCTCCCATGAACCTTGCAGTTTCGTTATCTTTTTTGAGCTGTGTCAGCGTCTCGTCCACGGGCGTGCCGAACAGCTTTTCCCCGTTGAAGGGTAAGTTCAGGATGTTGTTCTGTACTTCAGGCTTGAACCCAGAGATCCTCAGCCAGGCATGTCTTCTCTCTGTTACTCCGATCATCATTAGCCTGCTTGATGTACCTGCTGCGTCCAAGGCCGACTTTAGGCAGGTGTTGACCATATTCTTGCCCTCCTCCACCAGGTGCGCTGCTCTCTGCTGGTGTTCGTTTGGGAGATGTTTGAGCAACTGCCCAACCTCTTCCCAATGTTGGTAGGCATGTCTATTTATAAGGGCATTGGAGTTTGCAATGCGCCAATGGATTGCCGCATTCCTCTCAATTTTTCTCCCTGTGAGGTCTATTCTCTTGCTCTCCTTGTCTGGAGGCGGTCCGGAGTTTGTGGGAACGTTGGCCCTCTTCCTGGCTGTTGCAGTTATGATCGAATCAGCCAGCACAGATCCTTGGATATATGGTGGATCTTTAGAAGAGTGCTTGTATTTTTTCTCTGTCCTGGGGGTGACAGATCTGCAGGTAGATGGCTCCTTGAAAGCTTCCCTGCATTGGTCTAGCACACTTGGGAGCATAGGAAGGAATTGGCTCCTAGTTTGCGTTGGCAGCAGTGTCTCCAGGAGAAAACAGGCCTTGGGCTTTTCTTCCTCCATTTCCACCCTATAGGTTGCTGCAGCGTTCCTGACGACAATGTTCTATATACCAATGTCGTCCGGCGGTGAAGGCCTCGACGGATACGTCTCCACGGCCTCCTCCGGGTTTTCGGCGTCGAGATCCTGCCAACCCAGGTTCTGAGCCTCCGAGGGTGTCGAGCCCAAGTGTGTCTGCTGGTCGTCATCACCCTCAGTGTAATAATACAGGCCCTCTTCGTCCTGTTGCTCCGACGGTTCGGGAGTTTTTGGCGGGTCGGTGGCGTCGAACTCCTCCTGGGCCTCTGCTTCGACAACCGTCGAGGGCTTCGAAGGGATGGTGTATCTACTCATCCGTTCGTCGAAATCCTTCTTTCTTTGTAGGATACTGGTCATTTCTGCCTCGAGCCTTCTTTTCTTCCTGTCCATCTCTGCCGCTTGTTCGGCGTCGAGAGTTTCGGCGTTTCTCTTCGAGGTCGTGGATGTTGACGTCGAAGTTGCCTTCTGCTCTTTCCCCGTCGGCGTTGAGTGCGGCCTTGCGGAACCGTGCTTCGACGACCTGGGTGTATCTATGGCTTTTGCCGACCGGGAGTCCTTATCGAAGGATCCGCTGGGCTGTTTGTCCGTGGACGCAGCTGTGGTCGTCGATTGCTTCGACGCCAGTGCTCCTTTCGAGGACTTTGGCTCTGATTTTCGTGAGTCTGTCGGGGTTTTAGGGGTCGACGTCTCTTACCTCCTTCCTCGACTTGTTATCGGTCTCTACGACCGCGCAGTCCTCTGGTCCCTCGGCGATGCGTCCTCTTCCCCGCTGGAGAGGCCCAGGTCCCGCAGCGACGGAGGTTGTCCTTGCCCCTGCATGCTGTAGTTTGCTCTCCTCTGTCTGTCCCTCACTCTGAGGGTCTTGGGGGCGAATGCCGAGCAGGCGTTGCAGTCGGTACTTTGATGGTCGATCGGTAGGCAGAGGTTGCAGACTGGTTGCTGGTCCTTCTGCGCGAACTTGTGGTGGCAGTTACGGCAAAATTTGAATGGTGTCTTGTCCATTCCCGCGCTCAGGGAGCCCCCTGTGTGCGCATTCTCCGTCGGACGTCGAAGTTTCACCTACTTCTCACCTACTTCATCGTCCCGGTTGTATGTTCTTTGTCTTGTGATGAAGAAACTCCAATTTTCTCGGTTCTTTTTGCTTTTTTTCTCTTTTCTCCTCTTCAAAACTCTGGAGCTCCTCGCGACGATCCAGACCCAACGGCGGAAAAAAGAATCTGAAGATGGCGCCCAAGGGTGGGAGCTTCCGGAGGAAGCGCGCCGACGTCACGGGAGGACACCAAATGGTGGGGCGTCGACGCCCACCTGGGCTACACACACAAAAAAAAAAAAAGGAGAAAAGAGACTACGATTCCGGACCCAACCACTAGACCGCGGAATAATGCACAGCATAGTGAATCCAGAAAGATTCACGCTGCAAAACAATTGGTTCTGTTGGGCGATACAATTGCTGTGATAAATGTATTCAATACAAGAGAAAAGGTGTTTCACACTTCCTTTTACACAATAAATGAAAAAACGATTTCAATTGAGAACACCAGGAAAAAACAGGGAGAGTGGATTTACTCTTCTATATTTCAAGAAGTATTGAATATTAAATGGCTGTCACAAATACAAGTAAATTGCGAAAATACAAAGGTGACTATTGTGAGAAGTTGACGTGGTGACTGGTGAAGTGGACAGTACACTATATACAAAACATACATATGTGACATGAATTAAAAGAATTGTTAAATTTCTGTCCTGTCTCGTTATTTAACACATGTAATGCAAGACCCAATACTGATTGACTATTGGTCAAGAGAACTGTGTAGACGTGTGATGGGAAAGTGTCGACGTTTCGACCCTGGAGACGGCGCGGAATGGTAAGCGTCACTGCAGGTCTTCCTAAGGACTATGAAGGGAGGGGTGGACAGCCAAAAAGTCAATACGTAGTGTGGAAAACGTGTAATATTTTTACTTAGCATAAGCAACAGCCATTTTGGCTATGGTGTCCATTTAAGTTTCCTTCGTAATTCTTTCGTCTTTTCACTCTGCTTGTGTTAGCTATTTTTGTTGACTTCCTGACTCAGCTAAAGCAATGTAGGTGCTGAGGGTTTATAGTGGTCAGTGCACCTGGTCTCAGATGTTAACTGTCGACCATTTACTGCTGCCATAAACATTCCTGCTCCCCCTCCTACTTTGCTGACCACATGGTTATTCATCTGCCCTTGTTTGCTGATAGCTATTCCTAAAACTTGTTCTTCCTATTTCTGTTCACAAGCTTGCATTGCAGAAAACCTGTATAAAAAGACCTGTGTTCTGTGACTTCAGTGTACTACCTCCTGCAACACTTGAGTGTTGTATGGACGTGGTCCCGCTCATGAGTGATTAATAAACTTGTTATTTATTCCAACTCCAGTGCTGATCTCTATTTTGTTGGTCTTTGGACCCGTGGACAAGAGGGTGACCCTGCACCAGTGTACCCCTGAAAGGTACATTTGCACAGTTGGCGCCCGACACGTGGGGCCCCATCGGAGACACGGCCGTCTGAAGGAGTGGTCTTGACGGAGGACCGAAATATTACTGAGGAAGCGCACTGCACAAGGAGACCTTGGTCTTTGCAGGCCGACGTGACTTTTCCGGTTTTCCCGATTTGACCCTCCAGGTGGTGGCCGGTCTCGACTGGGGTTTTCTTTGGCGCAAATCTGTAGTGACCAGAGATCGGCAGGTGGGAGTTGGAGTCTCCTGTTTGGTAAGGTCGCTAAAGCGGCACTCTTGATTTGTTAAGCCTGGGCTTTTTGTTTAAATTTGTTATTCAATCTTTGCAAAGTTTGAAGGCAGGTAATGTGGAGATTTTTCTCCTTTTGGAAAATTTGCTTGGAGTAGTAATATTTTACACATATTTTGGTAAAACATGCCTGTTCTCAGCACTCTCCGTAGGTGGTGTTGCTGTTCTGGTGGTACCAAAGAAAGCTTAGAAAAAAGTCAGCCGGCTCCCCCAGAAGGGACGCCTAATAGAGATATGCATGTCAAATATGGTATTTCTTCCATAATGTATGGTCCACTGTGGAACAAATGCACAAAGAAAGATTCCGATCTGCAATGGCCAGTGAATGGGTCATTTGATCTTAAAAAGGTTCAATATGTAGAGCAGTGTTTGTTTAAAAGAAGAAGTCGACAGGATATGTTTGATTGTGTGCGTATGTGGGAGAAAGAAGTGCGAGCGAGAGCAAAGAGAGCGGAAGCTATAGCAGAAAAAGTACAACGTAAAACGATATATCAAAAAGCGCTAGAATTAAAAAATAAAGAAAAGAAGGAAAAAACAGAAAAAGAAGATGGAGAACGTCAATTAGAGATAAATGGCCAGTATCCTATTAGGCGCCCTCTCTATTCCCTACTTGATACAACTAAGGATGATTGCATCCTATTAGAACGTCCCCCACCCCCGTATAAACCTCACACTCCAAGTGCCCCTGATGAGGCTTCTGATGACGAGCATTTGTCTTTAGACGACAAAGAACAAGATAAACAAGATGGGCGACAGACTCGCTCTACTTTGACTAAAGCAGAAAAAGATAAATTAAAAACTGCTGCTAGGGAGGAGGCTCGTCGGTCTCACGCGGCATCGCTCATTGTAACTATGGTTCAACAGTGGAACAGTGCAGAGCAATTTTATTTTGTAGAAAAATTCATTTGGGAGATATTTGATTATAGACAAATTTCTCAGGAACTAGAGCCAACTGATATAAATACTGATTACAAACGATTAACAGAGGGGACTTTTCCTTTTTCAACCCTATCTGATATGATTAGACGAGTGGTTAAAATACAAGACGCAACATTGCGTTTACGAAAGGAGCAAGAATTGGCTAGAAAACAGAGGTATAGAAGCGGTTCAATCTCAAGCACAGAATATAGATGCTCCGGTGGAAGAGGCTGCACCCAGTAGTACTACAGTTACTGTAAAACCTATGCGTGAAGCTGCACCCCTGTATGTTCCTCCAAAGGGTGCGGGAACAAATGATGACAAAACTTCGGATGATGCAAAGGGATATTTTATATATAATTGGGTTTACACTCCTTGGAGTAGAGCTGATGTGATGGCTCTTAAAGCTGCTTTGCCCGACCCCCGGAAAAATCCTGCCGCCTTCTATGAGGAGGTGGAAGGAGCCATTAGCTCCTGCACCATGACTTTGCCAGATATTGATATGTTCTTTGGGCTTTTTTGCCCCCTGATATGTGGAGAACGATACGTAAAATAGATGACAATGTAGCATATGGTGATACTTGGGAACATTTAGAACAAATAGATGCGGAAAGGAGCCTGCGCAGAAACCTCAGAAGGAGATATTAGATCTTCCTAAAGCTATTGTGACTAAGTTAAAGACTCTCATACCTCCTAAGAAAATAGATTGGACTACGTTAGCATCCTGTAAACAGAAAACGGATGAGTCAGTCTCTGATTTCTTTTCAAGGTTTGAGGAAACATTCCATGATTTTAGTGGTCAGTCATTGGCCGATGATACGGGTAAGCATTTGTTTGTCGATAAATTTGTCGCTAATATGTTACCGGAAATAGCTAGTCGCTTAAAGGCCAGTGAGAGTTCTTGGACTACGTCTTCCCCAGTTTCCCTTTTGACTATGGCCCAATATTATGAGCGGCAGGAACAGGAAGCGAAAGGCAGGGAGGATAAGAAGGATAAAGCTTTAAAGACGAAAGTTATGTTGGCTCAAATATATGGTCCACCATTTAGGGGAGGTGGAAGAGGCGGACGTGCAATGTATACACCTGGAGCACCACCTCTCCCTCGGGCAAATTTGTCCCCTGATCAGTGTGCTTATTGTAAAGAGACTGGGCATTGGCGTTCTGAGTGCCCTCTTTTGCGAGGTCAGCAGTATCAGCGGGGAAGGGGCAGTATAAGAGGACGCCCAGGGAATTCAGGAAACAGGGGAGGTACAGGAGCTCGTCCCAGGTTTGAGGCAGTTGAACAAGGACCAAATTACTCTAATACTTTTGGTAGACGAAATCAATATCAAATGTCTGATTACTTGCAGATTCTGATTACGCATAGGGATGCCTAGGACGGGGTAAGGAACCGGTTGAGGTACCAGTAGATCAAATGGGTCCTTATGTTGACGCAAACGTCTTGGGATCTACTGATCGGTTTCTGGTTGATACAGGGGCTACTCGTAGTGCCCGGTCTAAAAAACTGGTTCCTAGGGCTCCCCTGTCCGGCACAATGATAACAAATCGATAGGATTCGATGGGACACCTACACCTAGCCCACTTTCACAGCCACTTGAATTCAGACTTGATAAATTCACTGCAGCATGTCCATTTTTGCTTTCCCCTACCACACCGGACAACATTGTGGGTATCGATATGCTTAAATATTTTCGTGCCACAATACGTTGTTCTACGGAAGGTGTGCGTGTTATTTTGAATGATAATTACCCAATGGTAGAGAGATCTTGTCTTATCAATGAGGACGTTGCTCTGGCATCCTTACCTAGTACTTTATGGGCTAAATCAGATACTGATGTGGGTCAAATGGTTATTCCACCAGTACATATTCAAGTAAAGGAGGGTGCTTCATTGCCTCGACTGCCTCAATACAAAATATCTCGACAAGGTGAAGAAGCATTGGCACACATTGTTCAGGATTTGATTAAAGTGGGGGTAGTGGAAGAGGTCCCCTATAACACTTGCAATAGCCCTATCCTTCCTATTTTGAAAAAAGACACTGACACACAAATCTACAGATTCATTATTGATTTGCGAGAGGTTAATAAAATTGTAGTGCCCCAATATCCGGTGGTTTCTGACATCACTACACTTCTCACTATGGTCCCTCCTACTGCCACTACATTTTCGGTGATCGATTTGAAGAATGCTTTCTTCTCGATACCCATCCATCCTGACAGCCGTTATTTGTTCGGGTTCACCCTGAAAAATAGATCATATCGGTTCTGTAGAGCTCCACAGGGCTATACAGAGAGTCCCAGTATTTACAGTCAGGCATTAAAAAGGCAGCTTGATTCCTTTTCTGTACCCAAAGGGGTGGCCCTTATCCAATACCTCAATGACATCTTGTTGGCTGCAGATACCCCTGAGCAGTGTGAAGAAGGAACACTTATTGTTATCTTTTCCTGCATCTCACAATCACAAAGTCTTGCAAAAGAAATTGCAATTTTGTAGACAGCAGGTTACCTATTTAGGTCACCTCCTGTCTAAGGAGGGACGTGCACTTACACCAGATCGCATTCAGACCATTTTAGATACTCCTGTGTCCCGTACTCAGAAGGATGTTCATGCACTGATTGGCCTCACTTCTTTCTGTAGGCAGTGGATCCCCAGTTTCTCGCACATTATTAAACCTTTATTGGCCCTTTTGACTAAAGACACTCCGATGCCCCTCCCAAGGACTACTGAATGTCAGAATGCCTTCCAACAGTTACGCCAAGCTCTTTGCTCTGTACCAGTATTAGGAACTCCAGACTACACTAAGACCTTCACACTCTATGTACACGATAGGGAAGGTTGTGTCCTCTCAGTCTTAACACAAACATACGGTGATAAGCAACGTCCTTGTGCCTATTTCTCAGCTGTTCTTGACCCAGTCGCTCGCGCGCTGCCTTGATGTTTCCAAGCGGTGGCAGCAACGGCTGTATCAATACGTCAGAGTGAAGGAATAGTTTTGTCACATAAGCTGCTTGTGTTAGTACCCCATTCTGTTGATGCTTTGCTAAATCAAACAAAAACACAGCATTTGACTAGTGCCCGCTTGACAGGATATGAATGGACACTTTTGGCCCCTCATATTACACTGAAAAGATGTCTGACCCTAAACCCTGCTACACTATTGCCATTTCCAGCTACTCAGTCTCAGTCGCAAGAGTTACATGATTGTATATTCCTTACTGAAGAGCAAACAAAGGGCCACGTTGACTTGCAAGATACACCTCTCTCTAGTGTTGATGGGGAGCTATGGGTTGATGGCTCGTGTCTCAAATTGCCTGATGGCACTACATCTGCTGCCTATGCGATTACAACACTTCAGACAGTAGTAGAAACAGCCCGCATCCCACAGAAGTCAGCCCAAGCAGCCGAATTGATTGCACTAACGAGAGCGTGTGAGCTTAGTACAGATTTGCTTGTTAATATTTTTACTGACAGCCAGTACGCTTTCGGGTGGCACACAATTTTGGCCGCTTATGGAAAGAAAGGGGTTTCCTCACCTCACATGGGACACAGATAGTGCATGGAGAATTAGTACATAATCTTCTTACTGCTCTAACCTATCCTAAGAAAGTGGCAATTGTTAAGTGTAGTGCACACAAGAAAGTGACTGATAAAATAGGAGCAGGTAATATCTTTGCAGATTACACAGCCTGTGAAACCGCAATGCAGCGAAGTACCACATCTATGTATGCAGTGAAGTCACAAGCTGAACGTTGGCATGATGCCAGGCAAGAGGTACTGGACATGCAACAATCTGCCTCCACTGATGAACTAGACCAATGGTCTAAGGAGGGAGCACTGGATGATGAGGGCTGTTGAAGGAATAAAGATATGACCAAATAGAAGTTACCCACAGCCTACTTATACCCCATGATTCACATGGTACATGGGCCGGCACATGTTGGAGCATCCTCAATGGCAAAACAACTTATGCAAGTTTGGGATCATCCTGATATTGCCGGCACTGCTAAAAAGATGGTCCAGTCTTGTTTGGTCTGTCTTCAGTATAATCCCGGAAAGGGAACGCGAACTCCAACAGGAGGGTTTGCGACACCAACTGCACCTTTTGAGGTCCTGCAAATGGACTACATTCAGTTTGAGCGCTGTAATAACTTGAAATATGTCCTGGTGGTGGTTTGTGCCTTCAGTAAATGGGTGGAGGCGTATGCTACGAAGGATAATACAGCTCTCATGACAGCGAAAGTTCTCCTAAAGGAGCTCTTTCCACGATTCAGCATTTGTCGGGTCTTATGGAGTGACAACGGACCTCATTTCATTGGGCAAGTTGTCGAATATGTCATGAAAGGGTTAGGGATTAAGCAGAAATGTCATGCCGCTTTTCACCCACAATCAGCAGGCTTGGTGGAGCATTACAATTCCACTCTGAAACTGAAATTGGCTAAAATACAGGCTTCCACGTCTTTGAAATGGCCTGATGCCCTGCCCCTAGCACTGCTTTCTATCAGATCGATACCACATACACGATCTGGCCTTACGCCATATGAGGATATGTTTGGCAGGCCCATGAATATTTGGGGAATCCCTAAGCCTCGCCCTATACATGATGTACCCTATGTGTTGATGAGTGACTATTTGTCCCAGTTAACTGACAGCTTGTCTTCCATTTATCAGCAGGTACGGGAAGCCATTCCAGACAGGTCGCAGGGTGATGGCCATGATCTGCGGCCTGGCGACTTTGTTTTAACGAAGTCCTTCCAGCGGACCAATTGTTTGGCACCCCGTTGCCGTGGACCGGAGCAAGTCCTCTTGGCTACCAGAACTGCGGTACGAGTGACCAACCGGAAGAATTGGGTGCACGCCACCCACTGTCGTAAAGTTCTGCATGCCCTCGTGAGCACAGCTGCGTTGACAGATCACCGTGACATCGTGGTCACTGAGAAAGGACGAACCGTGTCACCTGAAAGACCTGAGGAAGTCTTCCCGGACCACACTATCCCTGGTACATCCAGATATCTGCTTCGATCCAGGAAGAAAGACATTTCATCGCAGAAAGAGACTGTTTGAGCCACTGTCCTGGGTGGTTAAAGACGGACTACAAAGGGAGGTAGCCTTTTAGTGACTACTCGTCTCAACGTTAGTGAAGAAACCAACGCCTGCCCAGGACCTTCAGGCAACATCTGTTTTGTTGTTTACCGACGAAATAAACATGCCGGAGGAGAAGAAATCGAATGCTGCAAAAGTCTGTAGTAAAAATATGATGCTCGCTATTGGACTAACTTTGACTGTTATCATTGCTGTTATAATGTGGGTTGTAGAGGAAGTAGCTCCGGCTCAAAACTTATTGACTGCTACTACTTCTGTCCCCACCGAACATTATTATTTTACTCTTCCCTATCATGAAAAGCACCGAATGTCGTATCTCAATAACTTTCATACAAATGTTGCATCATACTCATAATGCTACGAACACTACCAACTGCTGGGTATGTGGAATGATGCCAGCTCATCAGAAGGAGGGAGGAACGCCTTTCATTCCCTTGCCATTCTCGCATAATGGCTCCTGTAGAGACTTGTTCGCACTGTTGTGGGCCTCTGAAATTGCTATTACTCTAGCTGATGTAGGAGGACTTAATGCAAAACTTAATAAAGTTTGTTACCCCGATGAGGAAGGGGACCCACAAGCCAAAGGAACTGTGTGGGAAATGGAGGAGTATCGCAAAGGAAATCCCTCCACACGTTATGTTTTCCCCAACACTCGAACGGCCAAGGGTAACAGGCCTTTTGTTATCGCTGTTACTAGAGCCCGAGCAAATCTTTGTGAGATCAGTTTTGGTAGTATCCCAGTGGGAAAAAGTGACTGTACCACAGTATTGAACATTACTGGAACGAACAATAGCAGTTTCCTGTCCTCACACAACACTTGTTTCATTTGTGGGAGTAAAGGCTACTATCATCTACCAATTGGATGGTCTGGAACCTGTTATGTGTCCTTTTTGCTTCCTCCTGTGTTCCTAGCACCTGCATCTTATCATAAAGATCAAAAACTGTTTAATGACATTTCCTTGAACCGATTCAAAAGAACTATAAATAATGATGAAGTGGATCAAACTGATACTGCATTACAGCAATATGTTGACTTTAATTTGGGACTCTTTTTCTTTGTTGGTGCGGCTTTAAATAGTAGGAAGATTAGACGCTTAACCCGTGTAGTAGAGGCTGTGACTAATCAGACAGCAATGACGCTTGGGAATATTACAGAAGAACTCCAAATTACGAGAATTGTGACTTTGCAAAACCGAATGGTGCTAGACGTGGTTCTAGCTGATCGTGGTGGAGCATGTTGCATTATCAGTAGTAGTTGTTGTGTATTTATCCCTGACCACGCCCCTTCTGTTTATGATCCCATTTCCAAAATGCATAAAATAGCTACTGAGATGCATCAAGATTCAGGAACATGGACTTGGGCTGGATGGTTCTGGAACGTATTTTCTGTATGGTGTTTAAAAATATTATCGCCTTGTTCATAATTATTGCAATTCTCTTCTCCTGTTGTTTATGTATCCAATGCGGACCGATGCTTTGTTCCCTCTGTATTTCCACTTGTACTACTTGTCTACCATCAAAAACGAATGTCCAAAATGTAAATGCCCGTTTAGCAATAGATCGAGAAGTTCGCGACATGATGCTAATTGATATACATGATATTTATCGTACCCCTTTTAACCCTTTCGCTGCGGACGTGCGGGAGCCGTCCGACGCATAAATGGTCCTGTGCGTCGGACCTGCTCCCGCGCGTCCGACGCCATTACCCAGGGAATCCCTCTGGTGCGGGCACCAGAGGGATTCCCTTAACCCCCAAAGAGCCTCAGAAGCTGGGGAAGAGCTTCCCCAGCTCCCAAGGCGCCCCCCCCCCCAGGTTTCCCTGAAATGACGATCAGCGCGCACGCCGCGCTGACGTCATTTCAGTGAAACCGAAACTGAAAATGAGCCAAGAGGCTCATTTCAGTTTCTTCTACGTGCTCAGGGGGCTATCACAGCCCCCTGAGCACGTAGAAAGACGGGAGGTATCGTTGGAAAGGGGAGAATCTCCCCTTTCCAATGGTACTCCTTCCTCAGTGGATCCCTGCTTGGGGATCGCCCCAGGAGGGCGATCCCCAAGCAGGATCCACCCACTAGGCACCAGGGAGGGGGCGGCCCCTTGGACAAGGGCCTTTGCTCCCCCCAAAATAATTTGGGCATATTTAGTCTTTCTGCCCCCCCTGGGTGGCAGATGGGGCAGTAGCCCCCAATCTGCCCCCCCGGGCAGCAGAAAGCCCACTAGATACCAGGGATTTTTTTTATACATTATAATTAGGGGTGGGGGCTGCCCAATTATGGGCATGCCAATGCCCCCACCCCCGCAGCAAAGGTACAGTCTTTCTGCCCCCCTGGGGGGGCAGAAAGCCACTAGATAACAGGGATTTTTTTTTAAATTATAATTAGGCGTGGGGGCTGCCCAATATGGGCATGCCAATGCCCCCACCCCCCCGCCGCAAAGCTAGTCTTTCTGCCCACCCTGGGGGGCAGATCGGGACAGTAGCCCCCAATCTGCCCCCCCGGGGGGGGCAGAAAGCCCACTAGACACCATGTCTTTTTTTTCCCCCGATGAATTTAGGGGTGGGGGTTCCCCAAGATGGGCATGCCAATGGCCACACCCCTCCCCCCCCTCAAAATTCCAGTCTTTCTGCCCCCCCGGGGGGACAGAAAGCACCCTAGATGCCAGGGATTTATTTTTTTATAGGCACGGGGTGGGGGCTGCCCAGAATGGGCATGCAAATGCCCCCACCCTACCCCCCAAATAAAACAAGACTTTCTGCCCCCCCAGGAGGCAGATGGGGGGGGAGGGGCAGAAAGCCCACTAAGCGCCAGGGATTTTTTTTTAATATAGGTAGGGGTGGGGGCTGCCCTGAATGGGCATGTCAATGGCCCCACCCAAAAAAGAATGCTAGTCTTTCTGCACCCCTCTGGGAGGCAGATGGGGCAATAGCACCGTATCTGCACCCCCGGGGGGGGGGCAGAAAGACCACTAGCCACCAGGGATTTTTTTTTTTTCCAAAGTTCAGGGTGGGGGCTGCCAAGAATGGACATGCCAATGCCCCCACCCACCCCAAAAAAAGATGCCACAGTGTTTCTGCAGATGGGGGCAGAAACTATGCGCCAGCGAATATGCTGGCTTTTTTATACGCAGGGGTGGGGGCTGACCAGAATGGGCATCCCAATGCCCCCGACACCCCAAAAAAATAGCCACAGTCTTTCTCCCCCCCTCGGGGCATATCGGGGCAATAGCCCCTGATTTCCCCCCTCCCCAGGGCCGCAGAAAGCCCACTAGACACCGACTTTTTTTCCCGGAATGTATCTACCTGTCGATTTTGGGTCCTAGCGCAGCCGGCACCAAGGGAAACATAGCAAACCTATATATTTTTGAAAACTAGACACTGAGGGGAATCCAGGATGGGGTGACTTGTGTGGCTCTCACTTGGTTCTGTTACCCAGAATCCCTTGCAAACCTCGAACTTAGTAAAAAAAAAAAAAAAAACATTTTCCTCACATTTCTGAGATGGAAAGTTCTGTGATCTGCATGGATCCACAAACTTTCACCCACCACGCATTCCTCAAAGTCTTCCGAGAAAAATGGTACCTCACTTGTGTGGGTAGGCCTAGTGCCCGCGACAGGAAACTGCCCAAAACGCAACGTGGACACGCCACATTTTCACTGTGAAAACGGACCTTTGGCAAAGTGCCTAGCTGTAGATTTTGAACTCCTAGCTCTGCCGGCACCTAGGGAAACCTAGCAAACCAATACATTTTTGAAAACTAGACACCCAGGGGAATCCAGGATGGGGTGACTTCTGTGGCTCTCACCAGGTTCTGTTACTCAGAATTCTTGCAAACCTCAAAATTTGTCCAAAAAGCAAATTTTCCTCCCATTTCTGTGGAGGTAAGTTCTGGAATCTGCGTGGATCCACAAAATTCCACTCACCCGCATTTCCCAAAGTCTTCCGAGAAAAATGGTACCTCACTTGTGTGGGTAGGCCTAGTGCCCGCGACAGGAAACGGCCCAAAACGCAACGTGGACACACCACATTTTACAGTGAAAACTGACTATTTTGCAAAGTGCCTAGCTGTAGATTTTGAACCCTAGCTCTGCCGGCACATAGGGAAACCTAGCAAACCTATACATTTTTGAAAACTAGACACCCGGGGAATCCAGGATGGGGTGACTTGTCTGGCTGTCACCAGGTTCTGTTACCCAGAATCCCTTGCAAACCTCAAAATTTGTATTAAAAAAAAAAACACATTTTCCTCACATTTCTGTGGTGGAAAGTTCTGGAATCTGCGTGGATCCATAAATTTCGTTCTACACAGCATTTCCCCAGGTCTCTCGATAAAAATGGTACCTCACTTGTGTGGGTAGGCATAGTGGCTGCAACAGGAAATGGCCCAAATCGTATTGTGGTTTTTTCAGCTAAATTTGAGGTTTGCAGGGGATTCTGGGTAGGGAAACGTTGGGGGATCCACGCAAGCCATACCTCATTGGACTCCCCAGGGTGTCTAGTTTTCAGAAATGTGTGGGTTTGGTAGGTTTCCCTAGATGGCAACGAACCCGGGGCCAAAGAACCAGATGCCCCCCCCCCCCAAACCAGGTAGTTTTGCTATAGGTAATTTTGAAGTCTCCACAGTACGATTTGGGGCATTTCCTGTTGCAACCACTATGCCTACCCACACAAGTGAGGTACCATTTTTATCGGGAGACCTGGGGAACGCTGGGTGGTAGGAAATTTGTGTCAGCCCGGTGATCCTACAACTTCCCACACAGGAATGTGAGAAAAATGGATTTTTTTCAACAAAATTTGAGGTTTGCAGGGGATTCTGGGTAGGGAAATGTTGGGACCCACGCAAGCCATACCTTGCTGGACTCCCCGGGTGTCTAGTTTTCAGAAATGTGGGTTTGGTAAGTTTCCCTAGATGGCCGCTGAGCCCGGGCCAAAAACCCAGGTGACTCCCTTGCAAAACCAGGTTGTTTTGTGATAGGTCATTTTGATGTCTCCTCAATACGTTTTGGGCCCTTGCCTGTCGCGGGTACTTGACCCACCCACACAAGTGAGGTACCATTTTTCTCGGAAGACTTTGGGGAATGCGGGGTGGGTGGAATTTTGTGGATCCACGCAGATTCCAGAATTTCCACCACAGAAATGTGAGGAAAATGTGGTTTTTTTTTTTTTACAAATTTTGAGGTTTGCAAGGGATTCTGGGTAACAGAACCTGGTGAGAGCCAAACAAGTCACCCCATCCTGGATTCCCCTGGGTGTCTAGTTTTCAAAAATGTATTAGTTTGCTAGGTTTCCCTAGGTGCCGGCAGAGCTAGGGTTCAAAATCCACAGCTAGGCATTTTGCCAAAAAAAGGTCAGTTTTCACTATGAAAATGTAGCGTGTGCACATTGCGTTTTGGGCCGTTTCCTGTTGCGGGCACTAGGCCTACCCACACAAGTGAGGTACCATTTTTCTCGGAAGACTTTGGGGAATGCGGGGTGGGTGGAATTTTGTGGATCCACGCAGATTCCAGAATTTCCACCACAGAAATGTGAGGAAAATGTGGTTTTTTTTTTATACAAATTTTGAGGTTTGCAAGGGATTCTGGTCAACAGAACCTGGTGAGAGCCAGTCAAGTCACCCCATCCTGGATTCCCCTGGGTGTCTAGTTTTCAAAAATGTATAGGTTTGCTGGGTTTCCCTAGGTGCCCGCAGAGCTAGGGTTCAAAATCTACGGCTAGGCACTTTGCAAAAAAAGGGTCAGTTTTCACTGTAAAAATAAAGTGTGTCCATGTTGCGTTTTGAGCGTTTCCTGTCGCGGGCACTAGGCCTACCCACACAAGTGAAGTACCATTTTTATCGGGAGACTTAGGGTAACACAGAATTGTAGAGCAACTGTTATTACCTATTGACTTTCGATGCATTTCTGCCTTCCAAATGAAAGACAATGTGTAAAAAGAAGTCATTTTGAAAATGACCTATAATTCTCATGCTAGTATGGTACTCACACTTTCGGAAATGTGCAAATATCTACTGTTTCTAAACTCTATATTTTGTTCCAATTTCAGAAATACATAGGGCTCTCATACCGATTTTTCCATGTATATCTTTTCCCAAATTAATTGCTATATACCCGGTATATAATAAACAAGTATTAGTATAGTTAATAGGTCTCGCCTTTGGGACCTTATAAGTGTTTAGCCATGCAACAGTTGATGTTGTTGCACCAAGGATATTGTGCTGCATAACTAAGTACTTATAAGGTCCCAAAGCGAGACCTATTGGCTATGCCAATGCTTGTTAGATTGCGCTAAGTGACTAAATTAGAGCTCTTTACACGAGCACCAGATTACATTACATAAATCAGATTCCTGTTTTTAAGTCATGGGGAGAAGGGTGGTTGCAGGACTAAAAGGGTCAAACGGGACAAAAGAGGGATTAGCAGATTTGTGTTTTGTTAAGCCTGTGGGTGGGATGCAGTGGCAAAGCCATCAAACATAGCAGTGTGCGGTTGGAGGGTCTTATGACTGTTGAAAGAAAGAAAACAAGCACTTAGAGACCCTCTCTTTTGCCAGGATCCCTTCCAGTGATGCAGAGGAGGTTTGCAGTAATCCATCTGTATCTTCTTTGTTAGCACAGCTTGTACACGAGAGGCAATGAACCCCGCTAGGTGCAAGTGTTCAGCCCCGGTTATTGCCCTGTTCATGTGGGGACATCGCAGGATGCCCTTGGAAGACCTCCCTCGAACGGACCCACCCACCTCCTCAGGCGAGGCTAGCATTGCACCTGCACAGCACCTTAACATCACGTAACACATAACATAACACTTAACATAACAATAAGATCATGCATAAATACATAATAACCTAGCCTAGTGTGTGCCCCCCCATTAAAAGTCACTTCTAAGATAAAACTGATGACATTTACATGATTAAAGTTTACTGTTACTTTTAGAATGCTCAATTACTAAAAGTAGAAACATCTGGTACTGCCGTCTGCTGTGATGCTACAGGGAAAATAATGGGGAAATGCAACTTTTGTTTATGTAGGAATGTCACAATTTTAAATTCACCGTTTATGTGCTTCACTTCTAAATGTGAGATGCTTTTCCCGCTCTTAAGTTGCCTCATAAAATAAACACACAAAATATACCATTAGGACAACACTTGAATATGCTATCCGAAGACGGGAATGGCTCTCTAATGAAGATTCATGGGGGTGGCAAAGAGCTTTGTAAAGGGGGGTGCTCAGCAGCTTGTCACGTGCATTGACCGCGCCACTCTGCCCATCCGGTGGCTACAGAGGCCTTGATTGTGTCAGTAGATTCCGAGGAGACTGCAGTGAAGCATGCGTTCTGTCGCTTCCACGCGCAGTGCGTGTATTTTTGTACGGAAGCCCTAAAGGCAGCTCGATACAGTACTGCTCAATCGCGACTACTGCTATTCACCTGTGGCTCATGTGGAAACTATTGCAGCGATAAGTATTGCAGTTACCTATAAAACAAGCGCGCGCCTCGCGCGTCAGCAGAGGGAGGGGCGAAAGGAGGGGGCCAGCGCGATTCCCTTGCGGGAGCGAGCGGCAAGGCGCGATAATCAACATATGGCGCCAGCTGCTCGGCTCCCGCAAGTGAATCGCCAGGACGTGCACGCGTTGCCATTGGAAGCAATGCAACGCGTGCATGTTTTTGCAGGGAAAGCTGTGCCGATTTCTAAAGGTCTCTCCTATGCAGCGCATGCGCGCTGCGTAGGCGAGACCTAAAAACCATTGCAAGACGCTGCTCAGTTATTGGCTCTGGGTTCGTCTGGTTCTTGGTGAACCTACAAGTCCTATATATCCCCACAACCAGAAAGGTCCAGCGGATGCAACGGTATATTGCTTTCAAACTGCTGTCATAATTAGAAGAAGTTACAGGTGAAAACGTTGACACAAATGGCTGTTTTTTTCAACTAATTTTCAATTTTTCCTATATTCAACGGTTAGTTTCTATAAAGAAACCTTGAAGGATCTACACAAATGACCCCTTGCTGAATTCAGAATTGTGTCTACTTTTCTAAAATGTATAGCTTTCTAGGATCCATTATTGCTTTCATACCCATTTCTACCATTAACTGGAAGGAGGTTGAAAGCACAAAAAATAGCAGAAATAGGCTATGTCCCAGAAAAATGCCAAAACTGTGTAAACAAATTTGGTTTTCTGACAAAAGTCTGCTTGTCCCTGAAAGCTGGGAAGATGGTGATTTCAGCACCACAACCTCTTTTTGATTCCATTTGCAGGGAAAAAACCAGACGCTTTCATCTGTAGCCCCTTTTTCCCAATTTAAAAAAAAAACCAAAATGTAGCTATATTTTGGCTAATTTCTGGGTCCCCTCCAAGGGAATCCACAAACCCTGGGTACCTTTAGAATCCCCATGATGTTGGAAGAAAAGGACGCAAATTTGACATGGATACCTTATGTGGTCAAAAAGTTACAGGGGCCTAAGCGCGAACTACCCCAAATAGCCAAAAAAAGGCTTAGCACAGGGGGGGGGGGCCTAGCAGCGAAGGGGATAAAGCATAAGAAAAATGTCTTAGCTTATGCTAAAAGGGCAGTCTGTGGAAAACGTGTAATATTTTTACTTAGCATAAGCAACAGCCATTTTGGCTATGGTGTCCATTTAAGTTTCCTTCATAATTCTTTCTGTCTTTTCACTCTGCTTGTGTTATCTATTTTTATTGACTTCCTGACTCAGCTAAAGCAACGTACGTGCTGAGGGTTTATAGTTGTCAGTGCACCTGGTCTCAGATGTTAACTGTCGACCATTTACTGTTGCCATAAGCATTCCTGCTCCCCCTCCCACTTTGCTGACCACATGGTTATTCATCTGCCCTCGTTTGCTGATAGCTATTCCTAAAACTTGTTCTTCCTATTTCTGTTCACATGCTTGCATTGCAGAAAACCTGTATAAAAGACCTGCGTTCTGTGACTTCAGTGTACTACCTCCTGCAACACTTGAGTGTTGTATGGACGTGGTCCCGCTCATGAGTGATTAATAAACTTGTTATTTATTCCAACTCCAGTGCTGATCTCTATTTTGTTGGTCTTTGGACCCGTGGACAAGAGGGTGACCCTGCACCAGTGTACCCCTGAAAGGTACATTTCCACAGTAGTGGGGATCCAATATTGGTCTCCAAAATGTGAATTCAAATAGTTTGGTTCAGTCGCAATGCTTCATTAGTGCGAATTCTTCCTAATTGGAAAAGCTGAATTTCTCCACCATCAGGTTGGAGTCTTAAACGTGGGCGATGCCACAGCAACACATGACATCCACAAGCCGGTTGGAGTCCTGTGCTACAGCCTTCACTTTGTATTCACACGAATAAATCCTTGGAGGAAGAACAGACGCACGTTGTTCTGAAGCACTCGACTTTATTTCTTGGCTGCTTTTACAAAGTGAAGGCTGTAGCACAGGACTCCAACCGGCTGGTGGATGTCGTGTGTTGGTGTGGCATTTCCCAAGTTTAAGACTCCAACCTGATGGTGGAGAAATTCAGCTTTTCCAATTAGGAAGAATTCGCACTAATGATGCATTGCGACTGAACCAAACTATTTGAATTCACATTTTGGAGACCAATATTGGATCCCCACTACGTCTTGACTTTTTGGCTGTCCACCCCTCCCTTCATAGTCCTGAGGAAGACCCGCAGTGACGCTTACCATTACGCGCCATGTCCAGGGTCGAAACGTCAACACTTTCCCATCACACGTCTACATAGTTCTCTTGACCAATAGTCAATCAGTATTGGGTCTTGCATTACATGTGTTAAATAACGAGACAGGACAGAAATTTAACAATTCTTTTAATTCATGTCACATATGTATGTTTTGTATATAGTGTACTGTCCACTTCACCAGTCACCACATGTCACCTTCTCACAATAGGCACCTTTGTATTTTCGCAATTTACTTATTTTTGTGACAGCCATTTAATATTCAATACTTCTTGAAATTTATGAGTAAATCAACTCTCCGTGTTTTCCTGGTGTGTTCTCAATTGAAATCGTGTTTTCATTTATTGTGTAAAAGGAAGTGTGAAACACCTTTTCTCTTGTATTGAATACATTTATCACAGCAATTGTATCGCCCAACAGAACCAATTGTTTTCTTTATGATACCCATAAAAGCATGATTAGTGTAAGAAAAAGAATGTACATGACAAAATACTGCCTAAATGTTACTACACACCCCAGACAAACTCAATTACATGTTTGCTGAGCATAGGGCTAATTGTTGGAGGGGGTGTGGGCAAATGATTGATGAAATGCATATTTGGTGGAACTGCCCTTTACTTGCCCAATTTCGGAAGGTAAGCTTGGTGGTGAGTAAGGACACAGTGAGTTATCCATTACCTAGAGGTCCAGGGGGTGTAACTACTGGGTTTGAGACTAATTGGCTATAGCCAGGCACTGTGTACAGACTGATCCCTGATTTGGGAATGTTTGGGGTTGTAAATATCACAACAGCATCATTGTGGAAGAAATACCATCCATCTCACATTGTCTCATGAGACTATGGAACATTTTAAATGTAATGCTGTATGAAATCACTATTGGACTACACGTCTGTGGGCTATTCATCTGGCTTCAACACCTCACCTCCAAATATTGGACCTCTTTGCCTGAAATCCTGCCTACTGTTCTGAGGTTGGTTGCAGGAACTCTAGTCCCTTTATTTACTGAGATGGCTCAGCACAAGGGGAGGATTCAGGGGATGGGGGGGGGGGTAGGTTATTTTATTTTTTCTTTCTTTTCTTGGTCTCATTTTCCTTTTTTGTCCCTTGGAGGCCACTGAAAGTGATAAGCTGTAATTTTCTTATGCGGTTTGAATTGTTACTGTCCCTCAAGTTACTTTATAAACTTCAATATGCACCAGGCCCGGTTTTGATTCCTGTAGAATTTTATGAGACCTCCTAAATAACCCTTCCACTTCTATTATTGTCAATTCTCAACTCATTTGACCATAATGGCTATGAGGTTTCCCATTCTTGGAAAGAAACCAATGTTGCAGCCTTTCCTAAGCAAGAGAAAAAATGCCCTTAGTTGTAGTTCCAACCATACTAACTCACGGATCAAAGCTAACTCTAAGGTTCATGCTGATAGGCAACATGGAATTGAACCACAAAGTCACTATGCACCATACCAGTTTGCCTATATCATTACTTGACATCACCACCACCCAGTGCAAAGAGGCCGTTAGGATCCTGCTTGATGACGAAAAAGCATTTGGCAGGGTATCTTGGTCATTTCTTTGGCAGGTCTTGATTGACTTTGGATCACTAATGGTCAACAGGATTCAAGCATTATACAATGGGCCAACTGCTGATATTGTTAATATGCGGGACAAAATCCAAAAGCTTTTCAATAAAGAGAGGGACTAGGCAAGGGTGCTCTCTGTAACCACTGCTTTTTGCATTATATTTACAATCCTATTTGACTCACCTAGAGCAATCACCAAAAATCCTCCCACTCACAATCAACAGTGTGAATCGTAAACTTTTGGTATATGCAGATGATATTGCCGTACTCACTTCTCAGCCCACATCTGCTGTCCCAGTAATTGAAAATGAAGCTATACTGTTTGGTGCCATCTTAAATGCTGCCAAGACTCAAGCTCTATATAATCAAATCCAAAACCATTCCCACAGACTCGTCGTATCTTTTCTGTTACCTATTTTGTGGTCTAAAATCTCCCCACATTTTGAAGAGACATTTCACCATAATTATGAGGCACTATGGAGATCCTCTACTACATGCTTGTCAAAATGGAATAGATTACTATAAGGAATTCAGGGCAGATGTAATGTCATAAAGAAGCCTATTTTACAGAAATTCCTGTTTTTGTTTCGTGTGCTGCCTCTTCTAATCCCAATTTCTTTTTTTCTGCAAAGTGGAAACCTCCTGGTCCCTTTTCATATGGCAACAAAAGAAATCCCGCAGGGCAATCACTCAACTTCAGTTCCCACTTTTAAAGGAAGATTAGACACTCCCTGCTCTTAAATTTGACTACTGGGCATCCTCCTCATCAAGACTAGAGCAAGTCATAAGGATCACTAAAGTCCTATGGCCCCTCCAAGATTTATACTCTGATTTATCACCACACCCTGTGGGCTTTTCAACCTGTCATACCTTAAGATGACTCGATTCAAAACACTGTCAAGTAAACAGACTAAAAAGTTACTTACCTTCAGTAACGCCTTATCTGGTAGAGACTAGATATAGCCGGAGATTCCTTACCTTGGCATTATCCCCAGGCGCCAGAATGGATCCGGAACATTTTCTGCAGCAGTACCTCTGCGCGTCAGTAGAGGGCGACGGGCGACTGCCGACTCCGTACGACATTGTCCACCGGATGTGACATCATTAGAGTCTATGTAAGCCCCCTCCCAAGATGAGATGTCGTCAGTTTCATCTGCGACTACTTTCCGCTCTAAAACGTGGAGCCACGTATAGAAACTGCTATGGAAATAGTGTGCCCAAAAAGAGTCCCCTTTTCAGAAAACGCTTATATGAAGAACAACTGGAAGTCTTGATTGTCCTTCTTGGTCTCCTCTCTGTATTTATTTATTTTTTTAGTTTTGAAAACGAAAGGCACAAGAATACAAAGAAGGGAACTGGATAAAGGGGAGAATCAGTTTGAAGAGCGGAGAGGATGAGTGGGTCGGTAAGGAATCTGTGGCTAGACCTAGTCTCTACCAGATAAGGCGTTACCGAAGGTAAGTACCTTTTTCATCTGACAGACGTCTAGCCGCAGATTCCTTACCTTAGACTAGATTCCCAAGCAATACCATCCCGGAGGAGGGCCTGCAAACTGATTCCAAGGAATATCCCCGACTAGGCTAACCGGTTTGCATAAGAAAGAGAGACAGACCGCTTTCCAGGAAAGGAAGGGTGGAAGAAAACATCCCACCAGAAAATTCAGGGAGAACTCCATACGGAACCGAATCCACAGCCGTGCAAAGGCATGGCAAAAATGCATGGCACAAGAACAAGACAAGAGGGAAGAACACTTCATAGAAACATAGCACTACAACATGTGGAGATGACACCTGCAATCGTGCTTGCAAGAAGCGGAGGAAATACCCTGGAAAAGAACCGTCATACAATCCAACTCGGAGTGGATGGGTAAGGAACCAATGTCCGAGAAGAACGGAAGTGGAACATTCGCCATATACTCAAAAAAGGGCAGCAGGCACACCTGAAGAACAGCCTGGTCAGTAACAAAATGCTTGGGTTGGTATCGGAGGTATCATGGAAATCAAAAGGGAAAGCAACGGCAGATGCGCGCAAGGCAGAAGCAGGGGAAAAATAGACCATGCCAAAGGCACAAAAGAAGCAGGGTGGCCGAGTTGGCCACCCATGCCAAGATACGGACAAGGTATGGCCACAAGGAACTTAAAAGAAAAGGAAAGAGAAAGAGAAGGCAGGGGTCCATCTTGCCCGTGTAAGGCGAGCACTATCACAAGAAGTGCTAACGCCTGAAGAGAAATCAACACCACCACTCCAGGCAGAACCAGACAAGAACTGTGGGCCAAGAACCATGCCCCTTCCCTTGCATCTGCTAGGAAAGAAGGGCACCAGACAAAATGACCCCATGGCCAGTGTGGAGAACACTCAAAAAAACAGGGGGTGGGTGGGGAGGGCCAAGAAGAACCCCTGTGCATCATCTTCTGACATGTGGAGTCCCTTATAAGGAGTACTGTGGCGTGTCAAACATATTGCGGAATACCTGTAAGGCATACAGACGAAGTACCCTGTCGGACAGGGAACAAGGCAACAGTGCATCCGCACAATACCATGAAAACACCCCAATCAGAACTTGGGTAGAAAGCAAAGAACACTGTGCAGCCACCGGCGTAGACACCAAACAGGGTGAGAAATTAAGATGCGTCCCAGTAAACAACCAGGGACCGCAATCTCAACTACAGGGTAAGAATGCAAGAAAAGAAATTACCTGCCGGGGCAGGGCCCCACACCGGAGGGCACGCAGAGGGTTGAGTGAAAAGACGACAACTGGCACCGCCCTATAATGGCTCACACAGAAGGAAATGAAAGAGACCATCTCCAGCCAGACTGAGTACAGTGGGAGAAGAGGACAGTATAGCAATGAGGGCATAAGATTTCGCTCCACTCCGACTATCCTGAAAAGGCGTAAAGCGGAGTCAGCTGGAGAGCCAAACAGATATTGGCCACTGAAAGGTATGTCCAGCAAAGCAGACTCAACAGCCTCAGAGAAGCCAAAGGTACGTAGCCAGGCACGCCGGCGAAGTGCTACTGAAAGGGCCATGGCCCGCCGGACAGAATCCATGGTAACCATGCCACCACAAATCAGTAATGTAGCCACCTTACAGCCAACCTGGATCAACTGAGCAAGAGTGCCCCGAGAGTCATCGGGGACAGAGGTGAGAAAGGGCAAGACAGAATCCCACAATGCATGAGAGAAAAACCGCCAAAAATATAAGTCGTATTAAGGGACCGCAAAGTGGAGTTGGTAGCAGATAAGATACATCACCCAAAGCGTCCAGCCCTTTAGACTCCCTGTCCAGAGGGACGTCAGGCATGGTGCCGATGTCTGGGCAGGCTGTAGCAGCCTGGACCACAAAGCTTTGTGGAGAAGGCTGATGGAAAAAGCAGAGCAAAGTCTCCAGGAGCAGGATAGTGTCTATGAGCAATAGACCGGTCCACAGAGACCCTTGAAACAGGCTTAGCCCAAGTGCCCAACAGAATATCAAAGAGTTTCACTGAAGGGAAGCGCAAGCTCAGTTCTGTGCTGGCTCTGCTGAAGCACCCTAAGTAGGGGATCAATGGTAACTTCCACACAAGGAAGCTGCATCCCCAGACCTACATCAACTCTCTGCAAAAGCCAAGCTAGCTTCCGAAGCAAGGAGAAAACAGGCCAGAGGGAGAGTCAAGGCCACTAACGTCACCAAGGTCCGAAACTCCACTAAACCCTGGAGGAGGCTCATCTATGTGAGCACGCACATCACCAAAATACCCTTGAGCCATGGAGAAAAAAGCAGGAGGATCCCCCGAAAGTTGAGGAAGGTAGCCCAAAGGGGGCTGGTCCACCAGCACCATTACCAACGTTGACCAGTGTCGAGAAAACAACTCGGCATTGGGGAGAAGAGACAAAGTAAAGGTGATCAGTGTCTTCGGCGCCGAAGGATCCAATATAGGCGTCACAGGTGGGCACCACGAAGGGTTGCGCACGGGAGCCGAAAGGGAGTTGAGCTCTGATTCAGAGGGTCCCACTGACCACCAAGGGAGGTTCCGCCAGAGTGGAAGCAGTTGAGGGTTCACCGACCAACCCAGGGCAGAGATGCGTGCAGGGAGGAGGTTGAGAGCCAAAAATGGCATGAGGGAGAGACAGTAGTCCCTCATCTGAGCCACAGTCGCCTGGTCGCTGGGCAAAACTGGAAGGCACGGAACAGACACCCGCTCCAACTCAGATATCGGAGAAATAGGAGGCGAGTCAGCGATACCGTGGGTACGCAGTAAAGTTGGGGAAGGCCGCAGCGCTGACCACCTACAGCATGACTTACCAGGCCACAGCGAAGACGAAGGACTCTGGGAGCTGGCCCTCAACCGGTCCTTAGAGGAAGATGACGAGACCGATGAGGGGCCGTCAACCACTGTGCAGCTACCAGTGTCATGAGTGCTCCTGCAGCGTCAACTGAAGCGGAAGACATGAGCCATACAGTTCGGAGAGTCAGAGTGGGCACCTAGATACTACATGCAAATAGGTTAAGGGTGCGACATTGCAGACCTCAGGACCTCGAAGACATCTAGAAAAAAAGCACACTATCATCGACAAAAGTCGAGAGAGGGACAAAATGGCCAGAGGTACCGCACTCTGGATCCATGCGGAAAGGAAGAAACTGAAGTCAGGAGAGGGCTTTTGTAGACTCTGACGACGTCACATCCGGTGGACGACATCATACGGAGCCGTCCAGTGCCCTCTACCGATGCGCAAAGGCACTGCTGTAGAAAAATGTCCTGATCCAATCTGGCGCCTGAGGATAATTCCAAAGTAAGAAATCTGCGACTAGACGTCTCTATCAGATATATTTGGTCATTGACGTTTAAGAAATTTGGGGTCCTTATACTTTCATATTATGTGTGTCTATAGCATAATACATCTGTAGTAACATGGCTCTGTATGTGCTATTATCAATAGGTGGTAATACCATGCACTGAGTCCAGGGGATCCCCAAAAGTTTACAGGGCTCAATGCAAAGCCCAAAGTGCTCTATTAGTGGTAGTGTGGGCGAGCAGCCTTAGTCCTAACACATAGGAGTGTATGACATTTATTGCACAGCAGTGATCAATAATGGACACACGACTCAAGGAGCTCCAGACCAATTTTATATAAATTATACTTTGTATTTTATTTTAAGACTCATGTCTTCGTACTAAGGTAAGTATGTTTCAATTAAAGATACTTTTCGGATACAAAAGTCGACAGTGCAATAGTCGAACAGTTCACAATTATGCTGTGGAGGAAATCAATTGAGGGATGTATCAAGCGAGTATATAACTTACAGTTCCAGTCTTCGGGTTGAGTGCAGTGTCGGTCGTGGGGGACTGGTGCACCCGTAAGGTGCGGATTTCAGTATCTACGCCGAAGCGGTCGATACAGGCAATGATCTTTACCCTTGCGGTCGGCGGCGGCAATAAGCAGGATAGTTTTCAGCAGGCGGCCAACACAGTTACTGTCGCCATTGATGGCTGTAGATCGGATGGGGGTCTGCAGTCGTCTGATTGTCTTCGAGAGATCGGGGTCGGGAAGGCGGTGCAGGAGGCGACCGGCAGGGCCACTAGCAGGAGGGCACAGGCTCTCTGGCATGGAGCTGTGGGTAACTGGGGTCGTGAGGCCGTGTGGATCCCTCGAAGTTGTGGAGGTCGTCCAGTTACAGTGCTTTCTTCTGGCAAGGTAGAGTCACGTCGACACAAGTGCCGGTCCTCTACCACTGCGGTTCTTGGAGTTCTTGTGTTGCAAGGAGTCACGCCGACAAGTGTTGGTCCTCCCTGTGGCGGTTCTTGAAGTTTGTTTCTTCTTGGACAGGTTCACTCTCCTTGGGAGATTGAAGCCTTTGTCAAAGGCAGCAGTCCTTCCAGGGTTTCAGAAGCCGAAGGCTGCAAGACGGGTCGCAGGTTCGCAGAAGCTGGAGACAGGCCGGTACGGCTGGGGCCAAGGCAGTCGTCATCTTCAGTTTTCTCTGCAGGGTCGTCTTCTTGCTTCTTAGGTAATCGCAGATGAGGGTCAGGTCTGGGGGAGCCCCCTAAATACTAAATTTAGGAGGCGTTTTAGGGGAGTAGCAGGTAGGGCCATTGGGCACCGTATCTGGGGTGGCTGCACCCTCTATTTTGCCACCCTCCTAGAGGAGGGGGCATAGACCTAGCCCTGATTGAAGGGGTCCCCCTATCTACAAGATGGCGGGGACTGTAAGTTGTGCTTCACTTCGCACACACACCCCCCCCCCACCACCTTAGGGTGGGGTTGGCAGAGGTGGGCACACCCCCTACCTCTTCGAATTTTCCCGCCGGTTTTCCCGCCCAAAGTGGGTGTGTAAACCGGGGGATGCCATCTACTGCTAGCAGCAGAGGTTGGGGGTCGCATTACAAAGGCGGCAGGCCTTAGAAGCTTCCCTCTTAGAGTACTGGATCATCCTGGAGGAGGAGGCATGACACCTCTGCCCAGGATGTGCATTGTTTCTGGTCCTAGAGTGCAGGGGCTCTCTACCCAAGGATCCAGAAACATGTCTGGTGGGGGCTGGCTGCCTACAGCCAGTTAGGGACCACACCAGCGTTGGTAGGGATTCAGGGGGCACCTCTGAAGTGCCCTCTGGGGACATGGGAAAAATACCACACTGGCATCACTGTGGATTTATTGAGAGGAGTAGTTTGGCACCAAACACTCCTATGTTCAGTAAAGCCATCATGGTGCTGTGGAACTCGAGTTCCCAGCCCATGTACTCTCTATGGCTTTACTGGCACTTACAACATTGGGAAATGGTGCCCAAGATTGTAGGGGGCACATCTGCTCATGCAGATATGCCCTCACCTGGAGTATAGTGCACCCTGCCTTATGGCTGTGAGGCCTGTTAGAGGGGTGACTTACACATACTGTCAGGCAGTGCTAACTGGCATGGTGCCATGTCAAATATCTTTTTTTCTCCCTCACAGGGGCATGCAGGCTGCAAGGGCAGTGGTGTTTGGCCCAGTGAGGGGACCCTCTTCAGCTTCCAGGCCCTAGGTGCACATGGTACCATTTACTAGGGACTTACAGGAGGCAGAAGTACCAATTGGGGTTTTGTTTCACGGAAGGAGCACTGGCACAGGCGATCTGGATGGCAGGGACCCTGTGCACCACATATGAAACCACATCAAAGCCAGGCACAAAGTGGGGGGCAAACCATTCAAAAGAGGCACTTTCATACATGACCCCCACCCCCCCAAACGAAAGAGGATGCTGAAATTACGCATACAAGAACATCAGAGAGCCATGAAGAACGGGGACAGCAAAAGCCCAATTTTCAACATACGCGAGTTTAACACAATGTGACTGGTTTCACCTTCCATGGTATTCAAAGACTGAACCCGAGGCCGAGGGGAGGAGATCGGGAACTTCTATTAAGACAAACAGATGCCAAATGGATAGGGAGATTGCCGTCTGTAGAGAAAGGGCTGAATACTGAACAGGAACTTCATTACTTCCTTTAACAAGCATTTGCAATGCAATAGGTCTCGCATTTGCGCGAGTTTAAGCTATAGGCATTGTAAATGACAATGCCTTTTATTTATGTTTTCAAAACCACTACGTAAATAAAAGGCATTGTCATTTACAATGCCAATGGCTCAAATTCTCACAAATGCGAGACCTATTGCATTGTAAATGCTTGTTTTCATTAGCTGGGGCAGTGGAAGGGTGTTAGGGGCAGGGGGGGGGGGGAGGGGGTAAGAGTTAAGTTTAAAAAGGTAAACGGAGAGGGTCGGTTTAAATGAAAAAGGCTGTAGGAAACCTCCCGGGTAAATTAAAAATAAAAACGTACTCTCTGCATTTTAAACAACAAGCATTTGCAACACACGGACAACGGGAGAGACGACGTGAGAGCAAAGCAAATGGGCAGGCTGTGAAGATGTATGGCCCGATAAGGGAGATAAGCTATGCGTGGCGTGGGGATGTTGTGAGGGCGGGAAGGGAGGGGCCCCAGAAGAGAGACTCCAGATGCGAGGCGCTGTATGTTTTAAGTGAATGTGCTTGTCCTGTGCTGACTGGTGCTCAGGGAAACAAAAGAGAGGAATGGGTTAAGGGTGGCTGCATGGTGGGAGGGTGACTGAGATAACCCACCCCTAAACAAAGCTGATGCATTTGGAGAGGCGATGTGACATGCAGACAACTCGAGTATTAAAAGCACAGAGTAAGAGCTTAAATAGGTGGCAACGGGTTTTAATAACTTAAATAGAGGCTACTTAACAGAGATGACAGCATCTCTGGAGGGACCTGTTGAGGAGGTACGACTTTTATAGCCCTGCGGGTGTCCACGAGTTCCAATACTTCATGGTGGAGTGGGGACTTGGAGACCCCTGGGACGGAGGAGGAGGTCAGGCAGGGCAGCAAATGCTGCGAAGGAGGATTAAGCATTGAAGAAGTTGCGTGTTGTGCCAAGTTGCGGGGGGCTCAATGGGAAGCGGGAGGGGCAAAAACAGCTTCAAGGAGCACGCCGCAGCGTGCAAAACAAAGGAAAGGCCCTCTCTTTGATCGACTGTACTTCTTTTTACCCCAGTTTTGCATCTCTCTCCCCAAGAGGGAACACGCCCACTCCTCCACCCGCTCCTTGGCTGTAGCCATAACTCAATTAGAGAAGTGAAGTCCCATGCAAGTGTATCAAGCCACTGGACACTCGAATACTGCAAGTTGTTACTTCGATTCTCTTCCTTTTAATCTCAATATTTCAAGATATGTTTCAGGAGTGTACAGTATATCATTGTAACTGCATGGAAGGCAGGGGGTGCAGAAAATGGTAACCAGAACCATAAACAAAGAAAATGCCATTGCCGAAAACCTATCAGAAATTATTTCCGCATTTTTCACACACTACAGATGCTAATTAACATTAAACGCGCTGTGATGATAAGTAGAACGCGCCGAGAGCACTTTTATCTACTGAGACTTACCCTTGAGCAATGCGTATGATTTTTCGAGTAAAATAAAAATGAAGCAAAAATTAAAAGATTTGATCAACATTATTTGACGCCAGAAACAAATTGGTAAAATCTGCGTGAAATATTAGCGCCTCGTCAGGGGTAGAAAGCGCTATATAAACTTAAATTCAGTGCATCCTAACTTTTGGTATTATGCCAGAGACGTATTTTTAAAGCCCACCAATTTTTCCCAAACATACTCAACAGACCTATAAATGCTACAGCAATCCATGGACTAGTGCGAACGGCTGAAATGCTGGCGAGAGGTCGGCTCTGAACTCCCCTCTAAGGTGGCCAGCTGACTTCTGTAAGCATCACAAGAGGTCGTTACGCACCGCCCTGCGTCTCAGCCGCTTTGGCAAAACCTCTTAGTCTGTTTGCTCTGGTAATGAATGCATTGTTCTTGGCTAATTATCTTGACAAGGAGCATTACCCGTATGGGGAAGATTAACTCTCCAAGGCGGACTTTCACTCACTGATAGATTGGCGCGCTCTCCGTCACTCCCACAGGATTTGCATCGGTAGGAGAGATGGTTGAGTACCTTGCATCCACGAGGCAATGCAGCAAATAAATGTATTTATTAATTTGTTAGTTCTGTTTATAGCGCCTACCTAGTCCAGGTGCAAGTTGCGGGAGGGCTCAATGGGAAGCGGGAGGGGCAAAAAGAGCTTCAAGGAGCACGCCACAGCGTGCAAAGGAAAGGCGGCACCCGATTCATGCTCCGGTAATATTGCCCCGCATAATGCACACCCAAGGGCCATCTCTCACTCACGGGCTCCGTTCCCATACGGAGAGGGGCACCGGAGGAAGGGCAAATTAAGTTGTGCGAGCCGCCATGAAAGAAAAACAAGTAGTCCCTAAACATGACATCGGTACAGTTGCAGCGCAATAAAACAGTAGTTGGTCCGTGCCGCTTCCTGCAAAACGGAGGCAAAACGGAAGTGACGTATCGGAACAAAAGCCAACCTTAAGCCAGCTAAAAAGAGCAATGACAGAATCAACCAATGGCAAGCGGCAGGAGAAATTCCCCGGCAAAAGGCAGAGTTTCACCCCTAATACACATTACTTGATGTCTCGGAGAGACAGCGCATGCGCTCTGCCTAGGCGAGACCTAAAAATGCACGGTATGGTACAGCACGCCGTTTTGTGTGTACAGAGAACTGCACACTAACAGTAAGGGAGGGTAAGTGAGCTAAATGACTTCTGTTAATAGTTTTGAAACTTTATAGGGAAGATACTACAGCGCATTATGTGCTAGCATAAAGATATGAGGTGGTGACAGGGCTAGATATATAGGCCAAAGATGATGCTAACAGGAAACAGACATTAAAAATAGAACGGACAAGGTACGGGTCAGAGGTATACCACATATGAATAGGACAGGGGATAGTCTTAGGCTAACAAGAAACCCGTTATAAGATGGCGGCCACTCTTGGGTGCATCGAGATAACCATTACAAGATGGCAGGCACTTATATATATATATCATAAGAAACCGTTATAAGATGACGGCTATTCTTGAGAGTATTGAGTTAGCCATTTTAAGATGGCGGCCACGTATATGCATCATAGGCGGGGGTCCAGCATTTATAAAATCACAGTGAATATATTAACGCTTAGTATCGGACGAAGGTAAGCGCTCGGTTTATAAAAGGAAGGAAGCGATAGGGTAGAGCTTCAAGATACTTGAAAGATTATGGAGGACAAATACGCTTTGAAAACCAATAAACACTATTGGGAGAAACAAATGGAGACAAATACAATACGTAGACGTAGGTTAACAACAAGAAACAAGTTATAAGATGGCAGGCACTCTTGAGTTTATTGAGATAGCCATTACAAGATGGCGTCCATGTATATGTATCGGAAGCGGGGGTTCCAGCATCTATAAAATACAGCAAATATATAAACGCCCAGTATAGTCTTGAGATACACGCTCGGTTTATGAAAGGAAAGTAACGGTAGGGTGGAGCGTTAGGATAAGGGAATGTGATTATGGAGGATGCATACAGTAGGCAGAACTTTCAAGATGGCTGCCATAAAATAATGGATTGGCAGTCGAGACTCGGAGAGGGCACAGCCGTTTCGGGTTACTGAAATTGGAGGGATATTTAAGAGGCGGGACGAGTGCACCTAAGACAGATCGATCGGATAGCACTAGGACACACACGCCCAAAGGCTGCTCGAAAGGTAAGAGACCTTGGGAGATAGGCGAGTTAACCCCATGGGGCGGGACAAAGACCAGAAGGAGGAATATGAGGTCTGAAGGGACTGTATATGATGATGTTGGTACAATTTAATGATATGTTGGAGAAATGATTCAGGATATGAGAGAAGGGGAATTCTAGTTCTGCCCGGAATATAGGTTTACTCTGTTGTAGGGGTTGGAAGTTAATAAGGGGATGATTCGTTAACACTGCGTCAAGCAGGTTAGAAAGAAACAAGGAGAAACATAATTTAAGAAACAAGAGGAAGAGGTGAAAAGGCTTATTGACACATGGCACTGTTTTCTTGACAATAGGAGCCCAGACATTTAAACGGGAGCTGAATAGAAAAGAAGAATTTTTAGAAGGAGGATAAATCAAATTGTAAGTAAAGTAGTGATCTTCTTGTATGCACATTTGAGGAGCACTAGAGGTGTTAGTTCAGCAGCACACACTTGGTAACTGCAATTACTCTTTAGAAAGTGTGTCTTTTGGTTTAAGAAATACACGGATCAATTTTAATTTTTGGGCATGGTGTGTAAATATTAGTCTGTATGCCTGACTAGAGGTGGTTTCGAAATTTTGATCGATACACTCCTTGAAATGGAAGTGGCTTAATGTTAGATTAAAAATGACACAAAAGTTGAAAATTTAATGGAAAAATAAGAACAAGTTATTGATTTTAATAAGTGAAAAGTATTGATTACATGTTTTTTTTAAAAATTGTTTAGGCCCTCATGATGTCCCTATAAGGGATGAAACGTGTTGGCTGGGTCTGTTTTAAATGTGATGGAATTAGATGCTTAACAAAAAGAACTTTATGGAAAAAGACACCAATGTCTGGAAATTCATTGAAATAAGAGATATGGAAAGTAATTGAAAACAAAAGAGGGACTCCAGATACATGCAATTCGAACTGGAAAGTTCAATTTGAACAAAGAAATTAGGTTGCCCTCCTAATATTGTGAAAGCCTTTACCAAGGATTGAGTTTTGTGGACAGTCAGAACTCCAGGAGTGGGCATAAGAGAACTATAAGATTGGGATATTTGACCTGTGCCGTCCAGAAACACCACTGCTGGCTGTCTTTTTGAAACAGAAGTAGGACATCCCATCTCCTTCTGAGTTTTTCAGGGAGCTCACCAATCCTGCCTTTCAATGTCTGGTTGAATCTCTCCACCAGGCCATTGGTTTGTGGATGATAGGGTGTGGTGAATCTGTATTCACTCCACACTCCTCCCACATGTGTTTTAGGTATGCAGACAAAGTTTGTACCTCTGACACCACCTCCTTTGGGACAGCAACGCTGGTAAATACACCAAGGAGGGCTTTTGCCAACACTGGAGCAGTGGTGGCCCTTAGGGGAATAGCTTCAGGATACCTGGTGGCATAATCCACTACTACCAGAAAATATTTGTTCCCCGAGGCTGTTGGAGGGCCCAGGGGGGCAACAATGTCGACCCCTACCCTTCAAAGGGTACCACAACCACTGGAAGTGGAATTAAGGGGGCCTTTCAGTGGCCTCCTGCTTTGCCACTGGCTTGGCAGGTGAGACAGGACTGACAAATGTCCTTCACCTACTGAGACATCCCTGGCCAACAGAAGTGGTTGACTAACCTACTCCAAGCTTTATCCTGGCCAAGGTGCCCAGCTAAGGGGATCTCATGGGCCAAAGTAAGAAGAAAATCTAAAACTCTGAGGCACTACCACTCTCCTGGTAGCACCAAGTGTGGGGTGTTTGGTCTCAGTGTATAGGAGTCCATCCTCCCAATAGACACTGTGGGTGCCATGGATATCAGCCTTTTCCTGTACAGCAGCCTGCTGCCTCAGGCTTTCAAGAGTGGGACAGGTTTCTTATCACTGGCACAGATCCATCCTAGAGGGTCCCCCCTGGGCCCAAGAGATCTGCCTGGTAAGAACTAATCTCTTCAGGCTCAGTTCCCTCTGAGAATACTAAGTCCTCTTCCTGAGAAGATGGGTTTGGACTTGGATTCTGTGTAGAAGCTGGTCCCCCAGTCTTCTTGCCCTTTCTCTTGGAGGGCTGGTCCATTCTTCCAGGATCCAGCACCTTTATTTTCACTCAGAGCTCTGCTTTGTGCTCAGGTTGTAACACAACCCTATCCTGAGTGACCAACCATACTGGCATTGGTCCTCAGTTTTACTTCAGTCTAAGGAGAAGTCTCTAAGTCTTTTTCAAGCAGACAATCTACAGGAACATCAGAGGACACAACCACCTCTTTCTGTCCAACTACCCCCTCCCCAGTCCAAAGTGACCATGGCCGTGGGATGGACTGTGGTGACATTATTAGCATTGGTGACTGCATAGGACCTTCCAATCAGATCCTGATCTAAGTGAACTAGCTGCTGGGTCACCATGGTGACACTAGCCCCAGTATCCCTCAAGACCTCTATCCTGGACCCATTAAGCCTGGGAAACTGCCTGTATTTTTTCATGTTATCTGGCCAGGCAGCACAGACTAAGTCTATTTCTCCCTCAAGGACTAATGTTGCATCAGTGGGGATACTGACCTGTTCAGGCCACACATGGGATCCCATCTGGATGTTAGCAACTGCAGGTGGACTAGAAGCATTTTTCTTATTTTTACAGCTAGGATCTCCAGTTCAGTGTCCTACTGCTTTACAGTCATGACATCAAGCCTTGTTGGGATCCCAGTTCTTACCCTAGTACCCACCCTAAGACTGTGTAGAGACTCTGGGCCCGCCCTCCTGAGCAGGTTTTTGGAGGCATGAGTAAGACTCTTGATTATTTTTGGGGTTACCCTCTTTTCCTTAGGGGGCCTTTTTGGCCTCTTTCTTTTGGTCTCCCCCACCAGTGTTAGTTTTGGTGACCCTTGTCTTGACCTAGTGGTCTGCATTCTTCCCCAATTCTTGAGGAGAAACTGGACCTAAGCCTACCAGGAATTGATGTAGTTTATCTTGGTGACAATTACTTAAAAGGTGCTACTTCATAATTATGTACATTGTTACCACTTATCCAACCTCCCAGTGTTTTCACTGAGTAATCTACAAAATCTACCAAGGATTGGCCTTGGGTTTTCCTGGCCTCCCTGAAATTGATCCTCTATTCCTCAGTGCTGAATCCAAAGCTTATTCAGGGTACCCTTCATGAGGTCATAGGATATAGCATCTTCCTCACTGAGTGTCAGGACTCTATCCCTGAACTATACTCAGAACATTTCCCACAAGTTAGCACTCCACAGCTTCCCGTTAGCCCGTCTACTAAGAAAAGCTCTCTCATAATCAATGAACCACTTAATGATATCATCACTCTCAAAATATTTAGGGACAATCCCTTTGGGGATTTTGGAGTCTGCAGAATCTGCCTCCCTATTTATTATTTTGCTGCCACCAGAGATGGGTCCTAAGCCCATCTCAGCTCTTTCTATGGGTAGGAGTTTAGCTTCTAAAGCTATCCTCTTGGCCAGTTTCTGAAGATCTGAATCTTCAGCCTCTACCTCAATTGGGGCACTACTGAGATCACTTCCAACAGTGGTGCAGTTATCTGAGGGGCAGAGACGGAATCCGTGTCTTTCCCATCTTTCTCCTCCTATTCTTCTTCTACTACCTCCTCCCCAGTGGAGGGAGTTGTGTTTGCCAGGGCCTTATTATCTGCCAGCCACTACTGCAGATTTACTTTATGGGGGCTCAGGCCCAATGGCAATTGGCTGGTCCCTGGAGCATCAGTCATGGTGTTTAAAGTAAGTGGGGTCTTATTAGAGAATTACAAAAAAGTATTTCTAAGACCTAACTCCTTGTTAACCAAAGACTTTTACGTTTCTAAAGCAGTGGGGGATTTAACCAAGGACCTAACACTATTTTTAAACAATTTGGAGGGGAACAAAACGAAAAATTGAAAAACATTCTATTCTAAAGGCAGTTTGTTTGGATTTCCTCAGTGGCTCAATTATTAATCAAGTGGTACACCAAATGTCAAAGTCTTGTACCCCACCGCTGCACCACCAATGTAGGAAGCTGGTTCTGTATGTGATATTATCACTAGGTGGCAATACCGTGCACGGAGTCCAGAGGTTCCCCAAAAGTGTACAGGGCTCAATGCAAAACCCAAAGTGCTCTATGAGTGGTAGTGTGGGCGAGCAGCCTTAGGCCTAACAGAGGAGTGTAAGACATTTATTGCAGAACCATGATCAATAATGGACACACGACTCAAGGAGATGATCCAGACTCATTTAATAAAATGTATACTTTGTTTGTATTTTATTCGAAGACCCAGGTCTTCGTACTAAGGTAAGTACGTCAATTAAAGATACTATTTATGTTCAAAAGTCAACAGTGTAATATTCGAACAGTTCAAGATTATCCTGTGGAGGAAATCAATTGAGGGATGTATTGTGCAAATATACAACTTACTGTTCCAGTCTTCGGGTGGTCAGACCCAAACTGAGTGCAGGGTCGGTCGTGGGGGACTTGGGCACCCGTAAGGTGAGGATTTCAGTATCTTCGCCGAAGCGGTAGATATTGACAATGTTCTTTGCTATTGCGATTGGCGGGGGCAATGAGTGGGATAGGTGTCAGCAGGCGGACAACACAGTTACCGTCGCGGTCGATGGCTGTAGATCGGATAGGGGTCTGGGGTCGGCGGATAGTCTAGGAGAGATCGCGGTAGGGCAGGTGGTGCAGGAGGCGACCGGCAGGGCCACTAGTAGGTGGGTACAGGCTTTCGGGCACAGAGCTGTGGGTAACTCGGGCCATGTGGCCGAGAGGATCCCTCGAGGTTGTGGAGGTCGTCCAGTTGCAGTGCTTTCTTCGGGCAGGGTAGAGTTGCGTCTACACAAGTGCTGTTCCTCTACCACTGCAGTCTTTTGGAGATCTTTGGTAGCAGTGAGTTGCATCAACACCAGTGTCAGTCTTCAACTGCGGTGGTTCTTGGAGTTCTTTTTTAGCAGGGAGTCACGCCGACAAGTGTCGTCCTTCTTGTCGGCAGTTCTTGGAGTTTGTTTCTTCTAGGATAGGTCCGCTGTAGATGGGAGTCTTTGTCTGCAGGGTCATCTTCTTGCTTCTTGGGTAGTTGCAGATCTGAGGGTCAGGTCTGGGGGAGCCCCCTAAATACTACATTTAGGAGGCGTTTTAGGAGAGTAGCAGGTAGGGCTAACAGGCACCTTACCTGGGGTGGCTACACCCTCTATTATGCCACACTCCTAGGAGAGGGGACATAGACCTAGCTCTGATTGCAGGGGTCCCGCCCATCTTCAAGATGGCGGGGACTGAAAGTTGCGCTTCACCTCACTTCCCTCCCACCTTAGGGGTGGGGTTGGCAGAGGTGGGCATTTGATACCGTCCGGTGGAGCTATCTCATGAAAGTGCTGCAGAGGATGGGCTTTGAATTCAGGGGCTGGATACAACTGTTGTATATGCAGCCTGCGGCTCGTGTTTAGGTGGCGGGTGAGATTTCCGATATGTGGTGGATTGAACAGGGCACTCGCCAGGGTTGTACCCTCTCACCACTTTTATTTGCCTTAGCCATGGAGCCCATGGCCATTTGGCTCCATCAGGAGCTGGAGTAATGGGGTATTCGGGTCGGTGGAAAGACATCATACCTTTATATGCAGACAATGCCTTGATATAATATGTTTGGTCACCCGCCGGAGGCAGTGCCGGTATCGATGCAGTGCTTGGAGTACGTTGGGCTGGCATCGGGCCTGCGGTTAAATCTTAATAAAGCATTACTGTTTCCCCTGGGCAAAATGGCACTATTGCCACGAGATCAAATGCCTGACTTGGGCATTCGGTGGGAACTCGAGGGATTTCGATACCTGGGCATCATGGTTACTAGGACAGAGTTGGAACACCGGCGCCTTAATGTGGATTGCATGGTGAAGGCACTCACTAAATCTATAGACTTCTGGAATACTCTCCCCCTGTCAGTTATGGGGAGAGTGGCAAAGATGGTCTTCCTTCCACGGTGTTCGTATTTAGTGCAAAATGCGCTCTTTCCTTTACAAAAGTCCTTTTTTGGACTTTGGATAGTCTCCTTATCTCATTGATATGGGCAGGGAAATGCAGCAGGGTTGCGCTCTCGATTTTGAAAAGAGATATGGAAGAGGGCGGTTTAACTGTCCCTGATATCTGCCTATGGTATTAAGCAGCACATCTCCAACACGCGGCCCCCACTGGCTCACGGATGGAGACAACTGGGAGAAGCGCCTCCTCCGGGTGTGGTGGAGGGGACGACGCTGCCACGTCTTCTGAAGCGTGGGGGCCTGGCAGAGGGACCCCGTACCCTGCTTGATTCGCCATACGGCAGGCCTGTAGGAAACCGCAGAGAAAAAGACACTACGTAGAGCCCCCTTTGACAGGTAATTACCCATATGGGACCTAGAGCCCTTCTATTCGATTGATCAGGATATGTGCATAGACAGATGGAGACAGGGCGGATGTGGAGTGGAGGGGGACCTGTACCCAGGGGAAACTTTCATTATGTTCCAGGAAGCACAGGAAATATTCGAAGTGGGACAGGGACAATTCTTACAATATGCCAAAATAGACAACACGGTGAAGGAACTCTGGAACACGTACCTGGCGGCGCCCCTGCCTTCGCATATACCCAGAGGTTTGCTCCGATGGGGAGAGGCAGACATTTGATTTCCCTCTTCAATGGGGCTCTCCATAAGGACCAAACAAATAGAGATCATAAGGCAAGGACTGCATGGGAGTTGGGGTTATGAGGTCCTTTGGAGGATACAGACTGTTTGCATGCATGTGCATTAGTGAAGAAGGTATCCTCCAATAACAGATTTAAACTGATCCATTATAATTATTTATACCGTACGTAGATGACACCGGCCAGGTTCCGCAGATCTGACCCAAGCAGGGGGGGGCATTTTGTCCACGTTGCGGGAAGGAGGGGGCCACATTCTTACACCTGGCTTGGCACTGTGTAGAGGGCTATAATTTATGGCAATTCGTAGTGCCCCATGTCTCTGCTGCAATAGGCATTATTGTCCCCTTGACCCCTAGTGCCGATCTGTTGAGAGAGATCAAAAAAAACCCAGGGTGCATAGGACTTCATATAATCTCCTCCAACTGACATTAGTCCTTGCGAAGCAGAGGACTGCGATAGGCTGGATGGGTTCAAGAATGCCAAGTGAGAGTTTGTGGATAAAAGATGTGTTGGAGTGGGGTATTGCTGAGGAACAGCATATGAAACTTTCCCGTACAGACGACAAAGTGGCTGAGGATCTGGAGGCATGGGGTGAATTTTTTAATGAATGTGTCATGGCTTTAGATAAAGGAAGCCAGAGTAGAATGGTACATTGACATCCAGTGTGGGTACATGACCGAAAGCTATAGTGAACCTTGGTGGTGACCCATTCCGCTAAACGGTACATTGTGTATTGGGAATCAGAGGAATTGATCCAATCTGCTGGAGGGATGATTGTATACCCATATTCAGGGATTATAATTATGGCACCTGTTACCATGCACTTTATGTTGTGTTAACTATAAAAAATGCAAAAATTTAAGTTTAAAAAAAAAAAAAAAAAGGATTCCCCAAAAAAAAGGACTGCCTCAGAACCGGAGCAAAATAGAGCTCTAAAGGTGTTATCCCTAAGGCATGAAAATATGATACAGCCCAGATTATTTATTTTTTTCCAAACATTCTTATGACCAACTACCCTTTTGCAAATACTGGAGAGACAATATATGTTTTAGGGAAAAGCAAACTCATGATCCATGAAAAGCATAAGTGTTTCCCTTTTACCAATGTATTGCAAATCCCTGGTCATTTGTGGCCAATGTGTAGAAATGTGGTGTAAAGACAGTAACCAGAAAGACGGAGTTCCAGCCAAATCTACTCAACTACTTTGTCCATGGATAGGTCCACTACTGTTCACTATCTTTCTCAGACACGTGTACGCTCATATTCAATGAACATCGGAAAATCTCTACGGCTGTGCACAACATTACTACAATATCAAGGCATCATTAATAAAGGTACAACTCTTCACAGGTTCTGTTAACTAATGTGACTGTTTTCTGTGATTTCAATTTAGTATGCCTCACCAACTGTTAATCGAAAGCTGATCCCAGACCCTATGCTACATCACCAATGGGAGTGTTTCGAGACTAGTAAGTCATCAATGATGCAGAAAGGAATTTCAATGTACAATTTTTCTGTAGGGAAAGTGAAATAATGGATCATACTTTTACCCCGGTCTATAACTGATAATCTGAATGTTTTCTGAAAATTACTAAAGTATTATCATGCTGTTGTTGCTTCTGAAGTGATCAGTTTTTGCCTGGTCAGGACTGTAAAAATACTTTTTTTTAAATTAAAAAAGATAAAATCCTTAATACAGTGTGTATTTTTAACTACTGAACCATTACCAAAGTCTAAAAGGTCTCACCTTTCAAATCCAGACAGTCTACCCGCCGAGTTAGATCTTGAAATTCCTAGAAGAGAAAGAAAACAAGGACATAATGAGTTGTGTTAAAATACCATGTTCAGTTAGAATAAAAGGTTTATATAAAACCATGCAAAAATGTCCATCTGAAATGAGTCCACAAAATCTCATAGACAAGGGTTATTACCCGATAAGGAATTTTATTAATAAACAAACCAGAGTCAGATTTTAAAATGCAATCAAGACATAAGGTGCTTCATAATCCTGTGCCAACCCCACAGTAAATGGGTGAACTATAGTGAAATATTTCTTGAAATCTCAAAACCTTGCAAATATGTGTAAGTCACAAGAAAGCCGACCTTTTATGAAAGACCCTACTGAACAAAAGGTTATGCTGACAGACCGCAAACAGTGACACCTCCATGCAGGCACATAAGTCAAAGGAACAGCAGGAAGATCATAGGAACCATCTATAGTTTTCCTAGGAGGTCTCTTTCATGTTACTGCCCTTATAAGATTAAGAGAAAACTTGCAAAAGAATAACGAACTACAGGAAACAACCAGAATATGTACATATTTCCTATATTATGAGGTAGACCCTGATCTTACTTTATATTGAGAATCCTCTTTTGGAGCTGAGCACTTTATGAGTATGAGCTGGGTGTGATATCTTAGCACAAAAGATATATATGTGAGGGAAGTAGACCTTTCCATAATGCGAGCATTGGCAGAGGTTGGTCTTTTTATTTCATTGCTAATGAAAAAAGCATGTTGCACAGATTCCTTGGAAAACACTAATACAGTCACTGAAATGCTAGATGACTGAAGATCACCAATAATGATTTTAATTTGATGTGATTAAAGGTAATAAAGAGGTTAGGCAGTGAAGTTGTTTTAGAGTTGGTTGACATGGTTGAATGTTTTTCATTGTAGGATGAGGTGGTAAAAGTCGGCAGAGTTCATCTATCATGATGCCATGCTGGTATACATAAGGGCTGTGATGAGGGTGTTAACAGTCTACTGGGTTGTTTGTCCAATAAGACCATTTATTAGAAGTTGTACTGTACATTTACTGCGTTGGTCGATTAAGTCCATGTTACCAGCCAAAATCTAAATATGCTCTTACACGTTTTTACCACTTTATATACTCCTACTCTGTGCATACTTATTCCTCATGAATGGCAAAACAGTAACAGGTTAAGTAAACATAGATGACCCTGTGTTGCTGCCTGATTCAAGTAAGACTTGAGAGGCACTTTTTGCAGCACCTTTTTACAGCAAGCTTTAGGGTCCCCCTTATATAAACTAAAAGGGCCTGTAACTTGCAAATCCTGCAGGCTGAGAATTACTACTAGCAAAAAGGTTTTCAGCATCAGCAGGTGAACAGCACAAAGGTGCATTAGGTCAAATGGTGACACCTTGAAACCCAAGCAACTAAAGACAACCTAAAGAAGGCTAGCAGAGAAAACAAATGCAAATAAGCCAGCTAAACATCCTTTCAGAGTAGAGACTGCTAAATCTTGCTGAGCAACTTCAAGCACAGAACGCCAGAAAGGCAAGCATGGAAGGAGTTTAAGTATGACAACTCGCAACAAAAGAACAAACTTAATCCAGAAGGCCCACATAGACTAAATTTGTAACTGACTTGCAAGCAGCTAAAAATACATCCACGTCTTATGGCCTCAAATTCACACAGTTCAACCACCAAGCACGTAGAGGAAGCATCCTGCTGCAAAAAACAAATCTGTTATAGGTGGGAGACTAACAGTGTGGAACGCAGAGTTCCAAAAGATAGGCGTAACAAATCCTGGCACTCCTCATTCGATCTGGGATGATGGGAATCGATTGTGCTTGATGGCCTTGCACCTTCTGCAAGACAAATAAAACAAAAGGTAGAGAAAACACATACATCCGGTACTGTGGCCAGCAGAACTAAAAGATGTTCCCTAGGGAACAACAGGGGGAACGGCAGAGTGTAGAACAGAGGGCATTTCCTGTTCAGAACCATGGCAGAGAGACCTATGTGTGGATATTCAAGCCTGGCAATATGTCAGTCACACCGACTTAAAGCTCTCATTTGTGATTCTCCAGAGACAGGCGATGAAAGGCATTTCCCTTCAGGTGCAGGTTAAATGCCAGTGGATCACCACAGAGAAAATAGCCTAATGCTGAGCTGTTTAAAAGAAGCAGTGCCAGAGAAAGATGGGCGAGACTGGAGCTGCTGCTCTTTACCCATCGGTTCACCCATCCCATTAAAGGAGCCATGGGTATGTTGCAGGGTCTGAACCAACTTGGGAGACTGACCCTGCCGAGAGCGCTTGTCCCCAGAAAAGCAACAATATTGTTGTGGAACTGCTTGGTTGACGATGCATTTTCCAGCAAGCACATTGTAGCTTCCTCCCTCAAAAGCCTCTTGCAGTCAAAAGGCGTGCCCAATACAGCAGGCTTGATGTCCACAGAAAAGCCTGTGGAGAACATCAAGGCACGCTTGTAAAGGGTAACTGAAGTTAGTAGCAATATAACATGGCCATAGTGTGAGTCAAGCCTAGACCATTTTTAAGTATTTGCTTACAGGCATCCAAAACCCATTAACCACTAGATGAGAAAATATTTTCCATGTGATTTCAAAAGCTAATCATAGCCAGTACTGCCATTCCCACACAAAACAAGCATTTGCAATGCATATTGGTCTCACGTTTGTGAGATTTAGAGCTACTGGGGTTGTAAATGACTGTCTTTTAGACATAATGCAGATGGAAATGGTATCAATCAGCAACAATATCAAACAGATCACTGGAAGGATAAGAGGTGGAAAGCAAAAAAGGCACTCCAAGATTTGGACATGAAAACAATAAAAGACATCTCCATAACAAAAGCCACACATGCACCCTCTGCACAGACATAGATTAACTAGAATGCTGTAATCGAAAGAGGAATTTAGGGATCTTTGGTCTTCCATAAGGTGCCTAGGACAGCTTGGGGCCTTGTGTAGAATGTTTTCCCTAAGGTATAGACCATAAACTTTACAAGACTTTGAACTGGAAAGAGCATGTACAATGACCACCTACAAACCGCAGAACGCCAGAGCTCCTAGAGCTACTGTTAGCAAACCTCCTTGGCTATCAGCATATCGAAAGCACCGTGGACTACTTTTGTCAGAATAAACAAATTCTATTGGAAGGTGCAAAGATTAACATTTCACATGATTACTCCAAAGACACCGTTACTACTTGAAAAGGCTTCCTCGCTCACAGACCAAGACTAAAGAGCACAAATCTACCGTTCTCGCATTCTAGGCCCACAAAGTTAAAGGTCACTTACAAAGAAAACCTGTGCTTCTTTCATGATCACAAAGAACTAAGTGGGAATAGACATGGAACCACATACGTCGTAGTGGGTTCTTCTATCGGTATGTTGCCAGGATGCTCTCTAATCTAGACAAGCTTCTCTGTTGCAATCACCCGGATGTCCTAAAGCTAGTATGTGACATTAAAAACACTGTTGTAATTCCATTAGTTTAGACGAGTTTGTATGTGATTTAACAAAATCATCTACTGCCAACCTTCATATCATAGTTAGTTTGCTATGCTGTGAGTGATGAACTTTCTATGTCTCTCCCGGGCAGCTGCAGCCATCTTGTAAGGTGGGCTGCTCTATGGTAAATTCAGAACTAGCCCACTGCAAAAAGGTTACAACCTGTACACAAGGTTGCTTTAATTGGGGTAAGTTAAGGATGACGGAAAACTGTGCTCAATCAATTTGCTACGCTCCTCTAATGTGGACTGGAGCAACTCAAAATATATGACCTTTGACATCTTAGTAATCAGTGCTCAGATGTATAGTCTCTGGAGACTCACAAGAGACTCTTACTGCATACACTCCTCTTAAGTGTGCAATAACTGGGGCAGAGTAGTCAACCTATAGCCAGTTAATTAACAGTGGAAAGATTTTGCATTAAGATTATACCATTGGTATGGGACAGAAAATGGCTAGAAATGGGATAGAATTAAACTTCATGGTTAAGTGGCTCAACGTACAGCCATCTAGCAAAGGCCTTTTTATATTTCCTTCATGTTCCAGTAAGTAATTTATCGAACCTTTCTCCTCCATGGAATTCCCAACTACACTCAATTCAATTAGTTTTGGTGCCTTTATTTTTATGCTTTTCATTGGACTTAGCTGTTGTGGCAACAATGCCCTAAAGGAAGTAACTAATCAGTCCTGTTTTCAGAACAGACAAAAACTTTAGAGCTGCCATTAGCATATCATACCATTACTTAGGGTAAGGATAAGCCATGGACTTCTTTATTTTCCTCCCTAAAGCCCTCTTTGGCTCTCTTGATCCCCATAACTCAAACCTTCATGGGAGCTAGAAAAGATTTTTTGCCACTCAATCAGTGCAATTTTAAAAATGGCATTAAGATTAAATTCAGGTCCACTTTCAAATTCATAATGCGCAATAAAGCACTAAATATCGTTTTAAGTACTCCTCCTTGAGGGTGATATATCCCAATAAGGATATGTACTCCCTAGTGCCTACATACAACAGCCTTCTTTTTAATTACTTAAAGCACAAGTTACTACTTGTGTAACGATACATCGGTAAGAGACATTAGTTAGTGAGATTCCTTACCTTAGAATATCCCCAGGCGTCAGACTGGACCCGGAAAGTTTTTAGTTAGCAGTACCTCTGCGCGTCAGTAGGTGGCGTCGTGCGGCTCCGCGTCCGTCACTGGCGTTGTAAGCGCCGAGATGACGTCACGGAGACTACTTAGGCGCCACCCATGCGCGCTGACGTCAGTTCTGAACACGACTTTCCGCGCCAGGAACGCAGAGCCATGCAAGAAACTGACCATTGGTGCCATGAAACTAGGGCCCTGAAAGGGATGACCTTAACCCTAGAAATCAGTTCGCAGAACGGGGAGGATGGTGGGCGGGTAATCTATCACTAACCAATGTCTCTTACCGATATATCGTTACACAAGTAGTAACTTGTGCATCTGAAAGAGACACATTAGTGATAGATTCCTTACCTTAGAATAGATACCCCAGCAATACCAACCCCGGTGGAGGGTCTGCGAATGGATTACACCAGAAAGTCACGGAGAACAGAACGGCCAAAGAAGCCGTCTCCTCCGGACCGGACTGTCAAGGCAGTAATGCTTGGCAAACGTGTGCAGCGAGGCCCACGTAGCTGCCTGACAAATATCCTGCAAGGGGACGCCGCGTCCCAAGGCAGTAGTGGCTGCTGTCGCCCTGGTAGAATGGCCACGCAGCCCCACAGGAGGCTCCTTCTTAGCCAACGAGTAACAGGCTTTGATGCAGAGAACGACCCACCGAGAGATGGTCCGTTTGTGCACAGCCCGACCTTTTATGGCGCCCGCGTAGCCAACAAAGAGCTGGTCCTCCACCCGGAACTGTCGAGTGCGCTCCAGGTAGAACGAGAGCGCACGTTTTGGATCCAGACGGTGGAGCCTCTCTTCCTCTTTTGAAGGATGCGGAAAGAAGGTGGGCAAAGTGATGGTCTGCCCGATGTGGAAGGGCGTGACAACCTTTGGCAAGAAAGAAGGACGGGTCCTTAAAACCACCTTGTCCGGATGAACAGAAAGGAAAGGAGGTTTGGAAGAAAGAGCCTGGAGCTCACTCACTCTTCTGGCAGAGGTGATAGCTACCAGGAAAGCCGTCTTGAGAGTGAGAAGACGCAAAGGACAGGTGTGAAGGGGCTCGAAGGGAGCGCACATCAGATATGTCAAGACAAGATTTAAATCCCATTGAGGCATAATGAACTGCACGGGAGGAAACGTGTGCGTAATGCCTTTCAGGAAACGGTTAACAACCGGGGACTTAAAGAGAGAAGGCTGATCTGGAAGCCTGAGAAAGGCGGAGATGGCCGAAAGATAACCTTTGATAGTGCCCAGAGCAGAGCCCTGCTGGGCCAAAGAAAGGAGGAACAGAAGGACTTCGGAAAGAAGGGCAGAAAGGGGATCCACAGCCTTAGCTGTGCACCATGCCACAAACTTGTTCCACCTGCAGGCGTATACCGATTTAGTGGAGGGACGCCTGGCTGCCAGAATGACATCACAGACTTCGGGAGGAAGATCGAAAGCTGTCAACTGTCGCCGCTCAATCTCCACGTATGGAGGTGGAGGCTGGACAGGTTCGGGTGGAGGACCGTCCCCTGCTGCTGCGACAGAAGATCCTCCCGAAGAGGCAGACGGATCGGGGGATCGAGCCATGTAGAGTAGCTCGGGATACCAGTATCTTCGTGCCCAATCCGGAGCCACAAGAATGACTTGGGCCCGGTCGCGCCGAATCTTCTTCAGCACTCTGGGCAGAAGCGGTATAGGCGGAAAGGCGTACAACAGACCGCAACTCCACTCGCGACAAAAAGCGTCGCCGAGCGAGTGCCGCCTTGGAAATTCCAACGCGCAGAACTGATGACATTGCGCGTTCTCTTCGGTGGCGAATAGATCCAACCAAGGCTCTCCCCACTGCAGAAAGAGACCTTGCGCCACGTCCGAGTTCAGACGCCATTCGTGATCCATCAAGCACCGGCGGCTGAGTTTGTCCGCCCTGGCGTTCAGAGAACCTGCCAGGTGTTGAACCACCAAGGTAATGCCTTGACGTTCCAGCCAAGTCCAAAGGCGCAGAGCCTCCTGACATAGGGTCCACGACCCCACCCCGCCCTGCTTGTTTCAATACCACATGGCGGTGGTGTTGTCCGTGAACACCTGCACTACACTTCCCCGGACAGAGGGAAGGAATGCCTTCAGTGCAAGTCGGATCGCCCGCAGCTCCAAAAGATTGATATGGAGCCGGGACTCCGCTCGGAGACCAGAGGCCTCGGATCTCCGCCTCTCCCAAGTGGCCACCCCATCCCAGGAGGGACGCATCCGTCACCACTGTGTGCTCCGGTTGGGGAAGGGAGAGGAATCTGCCATTTACCCAAGCGCGATTCGTGAGCCACCACTGCAATTGCCGTGCAATGCCCTCCGAGATCTGGACATGATCGGACTGGTTGCCCTGATGCTGTGCCCACTGGAACTTCAGGTCCCACTGCAGAGCCCGCAGATGCCATCTGGCATGTTGCACCAGCAGGATGCAGGAGGCCATCAGGCCCAGGATCCGGAGGGTCATCCTGACTGAAACCCGGGAGAGAGGCTGAAAGATCGGAATCATAGCCTGAATATCCCGGACTCGCTGCTCGGGAGGATAAACCCGAAACAGCTGCCGAATCCAGAACCGCTCCGATGAAGGGGAGCTTCTGAGAGGGACTCTGGTGCGACTTCGGCACGTTGATGGAGAACCCCAGCAAATGCAGGATGTAGGCCGTAGTCTGAAGGTGGGTGACGACTGCCTGGGGCGAGCCCGCCTTCAACAACCAGTCGTCAAGGTAGGGGAAGACTTACACCCCTGACCTGCGCAGATGAGCTACGACCACCGTCATCATTTTTGTGAACACCCGAGGAGCGCTTGTAAGGCCGAAGGGGAGCAGGGCAAACTGAAAATGCTCCTGGCCTACCGTGAACCGCAGGTAACGCCGGTGGGCCGGCAGGACGGGGATGTGAAAATAGGCGTCCTGCAAGTCCAACGCTACCATCCAGTCTCCAGGGTCGAGGGCAGCCAAGACCTGAGCCAGAGTCAACATCTTTAACTTCTCCTTCCGGAGGAAGCGATTGACGTTCCTGAGGTCCAAGATGGGGCGCAAGCCCTCCTTGGGGACCAGAAAGTAGTGGGAATAACAACCACTCCCTACTTCTGGCCCAGGAACACACTCGATGGCCCCCTTGGCCAAGAGGGCCGTGACTTCCTGCAGGAGAAGTGACAAGTGGTCCCCCGACATGCGGTGGAACCGAGGTGGCATGGCTGGAGGGGTGGACCAAAAGGGAAGGGCGTAACCCTTGCGGATGATCTGCAACACCCACTTGTCCGATGCGATAGCGTGCCAGTGGGGGAGATGATGGCGGATCCTGCCACCCACTGGCGTGGGGTGCCCCCCAAAGCTCGGATTAGGAAGGTTTGGAGGCAGAAGCAGCGGGGCGGAGGTGGACTGACCCCCACGTGATTCCCAGACCCGCCCCTGCGGAAACCGCGGCCGCGTTGAGGCTGGTTCTGCACAGGTTTGCTGAAGGAACGTGCCCGGGCGCCCTTTCCGTGGCCACGAAAGGAACGAAAACAAGGAGTGGCTGGGCTTTTCGTGGAAAGACCTAAGGACTTGGCCGTGGCCCGCGAGTCCTTAAAACGCTCCAGCGCACTGTCGGCCTTATCGCCAAACAGGCGTGTGCCATCAAAGGGCATGTCCATGAGCGAGCTTTGGACATCTGGCGAGAACCCGGTAGATCTCAACCAGGGCGTGGCGAACGAAGCGCCACAGTCGTAGAAATCGCTCCTACCTAGTGAGTCCGCGGTGTCCAAACCACACCGAATGGCGAACTTAGCCGCATCTTTACCCTCGGCAACAGCTTGGGACAGCACAGCTTGGGTCTCTTCAGGACACTGAGGCAACACCTGTGCAACTGTATCCCACACCGCGTGGGAATAGCGGCCCAATAGGCAAGCTGTGTTCACCGACCGACCGCAGCCCCAAGCTGGCCGAAGAGAACAACCGCTTGCCAAACTGCTCCAGCTTCTTGGAGTCCTTATCCGGCTGAGCCGTGGGGAAGGCACTCTGGGACGTCGAAGCTTGGATGACCAGGCTCTCAGGCGTAGGATGAGTGGTCAGAAAGGCAGGGTCAACGGGCGCCGGGCGATGACGCCTGGCGACGTTCTTATCCACAGGGGCCCCTGTGGCTGGTCGCGACCAAGTGCCCAGCAAGACGTCAGTGAGGGCATCATTAAATGGCAGCAGAGGCTCCGACGAAGTGGACGCCGTCTGGAGCACCTTAGTGAGGAGGTTAGTTTTGAGGGCCACCGTAGGGAGATCAAGGTTGAGAACCTCAGCTGCCCGACGGAGCACCATCGTGTAGGAGGCGCCCTCCTCCATGGTAGGCGGGGGAGAGGCAAACCCTGGGTCAGAGGAGACGTCTAGGTCGCCGGCATCCTCCAAATCGTCTGCCCAGTCCTGCTCAGAGTCACACTGACGAGCAAGAGGGTCCGCGGACCCCTCCCAGTCGTCCTCCACCTCCGCCGCATGTGGCACAGACCGCGGTGGCAGGGCAGGAGCCAGAGAACAAACTGCGTCCCAATGAGGATCCCAGGTAGGAGCAAAATGGTCCTGGAACCTGGGCAAGGGCGGGACAAATGGCACCCACTGCGGCGCCGGAGGCGGAGCCGAGGGTGGCGCTGGGGCCGGAGCCGGCAGCGATGGACCTTGTGGTGCCGTGGCCGGAGCAGACGGCGCAGGATCCTGTGGCGCCAAAGCTGGATCCGCCGACGGCCCAACAGGATCCTGACACGGGGCCCGAGGGCACGCCGGCGGGAGCCCGAGGCCTAAAAAGGCGGTCCATGGTAGCAAGAAACTCTTGCACCTGTGCGCGAGTCGCCGACGGACCCGGGTAAGGTGGGTAGGCCGCGGGACTCTCAAGCTCCGAAGGAGCCGCAGGGGCAACCCTGTCCCCCTCGTCCGCATCCGGGGACCGACGGGGGGACATCGGAGAGCGAACACGCTTCTTCGACTTCTTTTTGTGTCGTCTCTTACCCGAATCCGAGGGTGAAGACTTCGGAGCCCGAGGAGCGGGTGACTGTGGCCCCGCGAGCGTTCCTGGAACGGCCCCCTGGACCGGGAACGGCGCTGGGACGAGTGCCGGACCTCCAGCAGCTTCCGGTGCCGCTCCCTCAAGGCATCCGGGGCCATGGCCCGACAGTCCAGACAGGACCGGGAGTCGGGTCGGTCTCCAGGCAGTAGAGGAAGACATCGTGGGGTCCGCCACCGACATATTGCGACAGCAGGCCCCACAAGACTTAAATCCAGGCATCCCTACGTGCACCAAGGAAACCAAACCTTACAGGAGACAAAAGTCTCAAAAAGGGTAGTCAAAAAGTGATTAAGGTACGTGCTCTAACCGGATCTGCGCTTACTGGCGCGGAAAAATAAAGAACTGACGTCAGCGCGCATGGGTGGCGCCTAAGTAGTCTCCGTAACGTCATCTCGGCGCTTACAAAGCCAACGACGGACGCGGAGCAGCACGACGCCACCTACTGACGCGCAGAGGTACTGCTAACGAAAAACTTTCCGGATCCAGTCTGACGCCTGGGGATATTCTAAGGTAAGGAATCTATCACTAACGTGTCTTTCAGATAAAAGAAATGCAGCAAGCATTCACTCAATGTCAGTGATCCTGAAGTAAGCCTTCATTTCGAATGATCTACAATTCTAATGTACACCAAACATTGATCAACATGACCCCTAAAAACAAGCCCTGCAGGAAAAGGAACACTTCAATAAGAAAGCAAACTGAGTTGAAATATTTCATGGTTAAATGTTACTTTCCAACACTGCGTACTAAAGAATTTGAAAGCACCACAACTTCTAAAATCACCACGGCTAACTGAGACAGTGAGTGTATGTGGATGATCTAAAATAATTAACAAATTTGTTTTTTTTTACAAACTGGAATGCTATGTGCTAAAATTTGAATGAACAAAGTTTACTAATTTCATTAGAACCTAATCATGGTATTTGCTCAGCTCGAGGATGTTGCAAAGCTTGATCAAAATACATGGTTACATCACATAACGCTCTATGTACCATCAACTGCTAATTGTTCAGTTCTATGAAACTGTATTTAGTAATTCAATTCCTATAGCGCTCACACAGAGGTAGAGCAAAATCTTCTCTCGGCATGGATGGAGTTAGCAATGACACCTCCCTGTGCTACATAAGATGAATGGAAAGGATCAACACTTGCCAAAGATGGACAGGAAATGAATAGCCGAGAAACACAATTTTCTAAGAGAACCAAAATGGACGTTTTGATAAGTTAACAAATGATGACCTTCTCTTGGAAGAGCTAAACGCTCTATTAGGATCACAAACTGCAGATGGACTTTGGAGTAAAGGAAGAGCGTTTAATGAACAAGTTACTTACCTTCAATAATGACTTTTCTGGTGGATACTCTAACTGCAGATACCTTATATTAAGAATATTTCCTTGAGCCAGACTGGATACAGAAACTTTACAGATCATAACTCTGCGTAGGCTTTATTACACCCCAGGATCAATGCAGCAGAGCCGCAAATAAGCACCACTCCTGTGCGCCATCATTAGTATATTGCTGGACTCTTTCTTTGCCCTCAGACGCAGAGCACAAAATAATTGTGCGTCCCAGTGGGCATATCCCCAATTTGGAACACTTTCATATAGCATATAATCGATTCCACAGCAGTACTTCCCAAAGGTGGAGGGTCTGTGGAGTGTGCTCAGACAAGGAAACCTTGCAAGGACAAAACAGGCGAAATGACCTAGCAGTCATGACAGAAGTGCTTCATGAAGGTGTGCAATGACATCCAAGCTGCACCCTAATAGGTGTCAAGGACAGGCAGTCATCGTGACAAAGCAAACACAAGGAGAAGATAGACGGAGTGCTGAAACTTTTCAGACATTCACCCAGTCACAGATCTGGGGTTGAACCCATCATCGTTCTTTAGCTCACTTCGCCACCCCAGTTCAGACCCAGCTATATGTAAATCAGTCTTGACCCTGTGCCTCATAGGAACAGGCCAGCCAGTAATGCCAAGCCAGGTCTTCCCTGGACCACAAACAAGCATCCTGGGACCGGTTTCGGGTAACACCCTTCATCAGCCAGGCTAGCTTGAATCCAGTGGCAAAGTGAGTAAGGGACCCACGTCTGGGAATACTCTGCCAACTTAGGGCGAACAAAGCAAACACAATGAGATGATGGACGGAGCGCTAGAGGGCGATCCCCAAGCAGGGACCCACCCACTAGACACAAGGGAGGGGGGGGGGGGAGCAGCCCCTTGGACAAGGGCCTTTGCTTACTCCCACTTCAAAATGGGTGTATGGGGGTGTTTTCTGCAGAATGCACCCTAGACACCAGGAATTATTTTTTTAAGTTCATGCCAATGCCTCCTCCCTTCCCCCCACCCCCTGAAAAAATGCCAAAGTCTTTCTGCCCACCCCCCCAGGAAGCAAATGGGGGCAATACCCCCTGATCTGACCCCCAGGGGGCAAGGCAGCCTAGGAGGGCTTCCCGTAATTGGATAGCTTTTGAATGTGGTCTCAGTGAAGCTGCTGGTTTTGATGAGAAGCTCCGAAATGTTATGCCTAGAGAAGGCCCCTCTAGGCACCAGGGATTAGTATTTTTTTCATACGTAGGGGTGGGGGCTGCCCAGAATGGGCATGCCAATGCCCCCACTAAAATGGCCACAGTCTCTCTGTCCCCCCTCCGGGAGGCAGATGGGGGAAACAGCCCCTTATCTGCCCCCTCCCCACGGGGGCGGGGCAGAAAGCCCACTAGGCACCAGGGATTATTTTTTTCCAAAGTTCAGGGGTGGGGGATGCCCAGAATGGGCTTGCCAATGCTCACCCCCCCCCCCCTCAAAAATACCACAGTCTTTCAGAAATGTCTGGGATTGGTAGGTTTCCCCAGATGGCCGCAGAGCCCAGGATCAAAAAACGCAGGAGACTCCCTCGGAAAACAAGGTCTTATTGTGATCGATAACTTTGAAGTCTCCACAGTATGTTTTGGGCCGTTTCCTGCCGCGGGCACTAGTACTACACACACAAGTGAGGCACCATTTTTATCGGGAGAGTTGGGTGAATGCTGGAAATGTGTTGCTCCCCTTAGATTCCATAACTTTCCATCAAAGAATTGCGAGTAAAATGTGCTTTTTTTTTCTTTCTTTTTTAAACAAAGTTTGCAAGGGATTCTGGGTAACAGAACCTGGTGAGAGCCACACAAGTCACCCCATGCTGGATTTCACTGGATGTCTAGTTTTCAAAAATGTATAGGTTTGCTAGGTTTCCTTAGTTGCTGGCAGAGCTAGGGTCCTAAACCCACAACTAGGCAAATTGCAAAAAAGGGTCAGTTTTCACTGGAAAAATGTGATGTGTCCACGTTGCGTGTTGGGCTGTTTCCTGTCGCAGGCACTAGGCCTACCCAAAGTGCACTCCTCACACGACTAGGAGTTGTGCCCCGAGCCAAACACCAAAGACACACCTCATGCACAGTTTAGAGCTTGTGGTTTTAGGAGGCATCATCATTCCCTTTCACACTGGATTCACTTTTGGGAACCTTCACAAAACCGATGAACGAAGAAGCGGAGCTTCTGATGAGTGTTTGAGGGCACATAAAGAAAGTACATGACATCGGCTTGCATGGCAAAACTTATATGCAGCTCTGCTCTGTCACTTCGGGGGTGGCACAAAGCCTATGCAGAGTAGCACAGTAGCACCTAGAGGCATGTGAGAGCACTGCTATGATAAGTTTATAAATGCAGTCTGGCACCTGGGTAATATTCTAAATTTGAGGACTCTAGTTTGAAGTTTCCATGAGAAAGGTGTTGTACTCCGAAGAGATGAAAGACTAGTTTGTAGTAAAAAAAAAATAAGACATAGGAGGGAGGGTTAAAAAGCAATACATAATCATGGTCACTATTCCCAGTAAACTGGTAGTTTAATTATTGCACAGGTTTACAAACCCTTTAAAAACTCTAAAGGACCAGCTCAACCTAACTCAGGACATTAATGACCATGATATATACCTAGCAAGTGACTTGCTCAGTATTCCACTTTGCTGAAAACTATCAGGTTTGCCAATATTAGGTACCATCAAATACAATCTCAGAAGAGTCCAGAGGCTGAAATGAGACTGGAAAATCTTCTCACCCAATTGCGCTGCATGACAAGAAATAAAAAATTTAAAAAATCACTAAACTATGCAAGTCTACAGAGACCTGAATCCAGCAACTGGCAGAAGAACTGAATTCACGCAGCATAAAACTTCTGTACCGTGCAAGGAAAATCTGTCAAATTACGATTCGTGTGCAAAAAAAACCCTCCAATTATCGTTTAGAGCAAAGAGTTTCAGTCTCTTAAACACCATATACAGAATGTAAGACAAAGGCAAACATTTCTTGTTGGTGGTCACACAGTATCTGCTTGGGTTTCAGATTTGTTGTCTAGCCCTGTCCCCAACATTTAAAGAGGCTAATTTATTTTGAAATCCAAATATTTAAACGACTCCACAAACTGTAATGTGCTTAGCATGAAAGGCAGTGCAATTGCTGAAGTTCTGTGTATTACTTGTTTGTGAGTGATCGATTCTGTTTTGTACCATGTTAATGATACAAGCTATCGCCAGTCATTAAGGAATGTAACACATCCTTGAAAATTTCGTCAGTCGGAGCAATATTCTTGATCGATTTAGAGCGAGAAAGAAATCCTACACCAAAGTGACGATGACTTAAGAACACTTACTACGTGCTCAAATGCACTCATGTCCCAGTAGTAATGTCATAAGAATTCAGACCCTGCTAAACAAGTAAGGGGGTGGGGTGTGTGTTGGAGGGATAGAGATGTCCAGTGCCTGGAAAATAGTGCTACTCTCAAGTACAAGGAGGCTGCCAAAACCGTTAAGTCTCGGAATACTTCACAGTGGCAGTTTTAAACATGAGCTCTGGAAGAATGTACAGATCTTTCAGTCTCCAAATAAAATCTATTTTTGATCTTTAACTGAAGGTACTTCCCACTACCACAAAGGGCAAATTAGTTATATCCATCAATGTCAAGATGCTACCCAAAGCATTCTTTGATGGGCTATTAGAGAGGACAGTGGTATTCAATGCTTTTTTGTAACGCGTACTAACCCTTTTAATAATCTCTTTGCTTTGAGTACTAGACCCTGGGATTCTGCTTAGCAGCTCTGAAAGGTCTCCCTGAAGATTAAGTGTCTGTTGGTCTAGCAAGACTACAGTTTTGGCATATACAGAAGTGTGCGTGGCATTGCAGGCCATTCAAGACTTGACAATATGCACCCTGTAAAGTGGAAAGAATGACTGTGCACCTGTCTATTGGCAAGGCCCTGTTTTCTGTACCCAGACCAAATTATTCTTTGACTGTTTTCTATTTCTTGTATGGGAAGCACATGTTTTTTTCTACCTGCCTTGCTTATGTGGGGCTTGGATAGACAAAAGACGTCTTGCACACTAGCGAGTTCAGGCTGCAAGAGGGATTTGAGTTCACCATCAACACACTCTATGGTCTTCTAGCTAGGTATTGACATTACACTCATATTTACTTTTACATCCAAAAACTCATCATTTGCTGACAGCCTTAATGTTGTGAGAACTATGCAATAGACAAACATATAATTCTACACACTTTCGAGCCAAAGCAATTTTAAAATCATCTTTAGAACTATCTTAACAAAACACTGTCCAAGTGATACATCTTTGATTAACATATCCCATTGTTCAATCTTGAAAAAACAAAACTGTTTCTTCCTTCAAAATCTTTTCCCACTTCACACAATATAGGGATCATGCAAGCATTGTGTAGCACACAGCTTCCATGGTGTTTCTACTACAGTAGCAATGTTCTTTCTCTTCTTTCTTTTTAAAATTCCCACCAGAGCTACTTGTAATGACATGACGCTTCACTACTTCCAACTTTATTGCTAAAAGCTACAGCACAAATTGGAAGTAATTCTGCTTGGTTTACTTATGGTAATTTATGCCACAGAGGTAACATTGAAGGTTCAAGAAAGTACAATATATAGTAGCTGCTTTTTAAAGACTGGACTTCAATTTTGATACCCATGCCTTAAAAACTACAACATTCATTCTTCACACCAGAGATATCAAAAATCTCCTTGTTAGTGGCCAACCCATTCAGTTTCAAATCCACGAAAGTCTCAAAGAAACAGATTGTCCTGACTGCTCCCATGTTTTTCAAGGAGGGCAATATGTAATAGTGGGCTAGCTCAAGATGTATGCTCTGATATTCACACTCCATCTGTCCATATCCAATCGAATTACAGCACTAGGTGCTAAGTCTAAACTGCAGTAAATAGCAGCAAAACGTTTGTGCAGTTCCTGCTACTTAAATAGCACTTTTGGATAATTGCTAGCCCAGACTTCTACCCAATATAAAATAAATGGTGCTACTTTTCCTAAATAGAACATTAAAATAGGTTGCACTGAAACACTGCCTGGTGAACAACATAACTAACTGCTGGGGCTTTTAACCCACTAGGGCGGAGTCACTTTTTTGATGTTTGGGACACCACACTTAAGCCTCCATTACTCTTACCACAAAAGATATGCAGGACAATTCTTTTTTCCTTTTCCCCCGTATTTCGGGAATTCTAAACATTCCCAGAGTTGTGACCTACCCTGCAGTGAACTGAGAAAATAGCAAAATACCTTAATATTTAAGTTTTCTTAAATGTGAAAAAGTGCTGTGCAAGAAAGTTTTTGTTGCTAAAAATGGCATCAACAAAAGGTTTGCTGTTGCTAAGATCAGCACTCCCGGATGTCAGGAATAAGCAGAGTTGTGTATGTAAGTAATTTTTTATATATTTTATTTTTATATACATAGATACATATATTTTCACACACAAAAAGTTACAGGGACATTATAGTTAGCTTCAGATTGTGTACACAGAAAACGCTTGCCCCCTCTCGCCCTCCCCATGCCCTCCCCCCGCATGCAATCAACCCCACGCTGCGCACCCCTTAGTTCGTGAACAGTGGGGGGTTGGCCACAAGACCTGTGGCCAACCCATCCAAAGGCAGCCAAGCTGCGGCCCCCCCCCCCTCCCAGGCTGATTTTGGCCCCAGGGACCTCATCGACCGGGGCCCTGGCACCATATTTGATGAGGCCACAAAAGTTCTTTTTTTACTTGGCGCGAATTCAATGAGAATCCTGCACTTTTTTTTAATGTCTCTCTGGTGGGCCAGGTCCCATGAAGGAACAAAATATATATATTCGTCCAAATTTTACCCGCAAATGCCAGTTGACGCGATCGATATCTTCGCAGATAGGGTGAACCAAGATCTTTTGAAGCTGCGGGAAGACAGAGACAAATCCAAAAATTCATGGAATATCACGTACATACAAAGAGAGGCACTTAAAAGCCTAGAGACTGATGAGTCAATTGTAATTAAGCCCTCTGATAAGGGCAGGAATGTGGTGCTGCAGACCCGAGAGAACTACTGTAAGGAGGCATACCATCAATTGAATAATCAAGAGAACTATCTTCCGATTGTGGTTAACGAGTACTTGGACAGTATACAGGAATATGAGAAGCTGATCTCTAAATGGCAAATTAGGGGGATGCTCTCATCAGAAGAAGTTGTTTCCTATCGATACCACATCCTCGTCTACCGACATTCTATCACCTGCCGAAGGTTCACAAAAAACAAACGGAATCCTTCGGGAAGGCCGATAATTTCCTCAATTGGCAGCCTGTTAGAGAACATGTCCAGATGTGTTGATTATTTTTTATTTCCATTCGTATCAGAACTATCTTCATATACTAGAGACACGAAAGACTTCCTAAAGCATATCGAAGGAACGGTGGGGAATCAGATTTCCTGATGATAACGCTTGATGTTGCTAGTCTCTGTACTAGTATATCACATGAGAATGGACTATGTGCCATAAAGTATTTCTTAAAGAACCGCCCTCTAAAATACATGGAGAACAGCGAGATGCTAGTTGAGTTCCTGCAATTCTGTTTGTATAATAACATGTTTATTTTCCAAGATCAGGTATACAAACAGGTGAAAGGTACGGCGATGGGGGCCTGCTTCGCCCCCAGCTGTGCGAACTTGTTTGTAGGCTGGTGGGAGAAGCAGGTGGCCTGGCCAGATACCTCTGATAGATGGGTGGAGAGTACAGTAATTTGGAGACGTTATATAGACGATCTCTTCTTGATCTGGCGTGGCACGAAAGAGTCAGCTAAACAATACATTGACTTCCTCAACTCCAATGATCTTAACCTCAAATTTACGAGTGAGATGAGCACAACCGAGGTTACTTTCTTGGACTTGAGGGTCTTTGTGGCAGACAATAACATTCAGACATCTCCATTTAGAAAATCAACGTTAGGTAATTCTGTCCTGCACGCAAAAAGCAGTCATCCCATGAATCTAAAGAACAGCATTCCGTATGGGGAATTACTGCGGATAAAGAGAAATAGCAGCAGAAAGGAAGATTTTCAGAGAGATGCAACCGAGAGCATTAAACGGTTTGAAACCAGAGGATACTGTAAAGGAACACTGAAAAGAGCCATTAAGAGGGTCTATGATAAGTCTAGGAGTGATTTACTGAAAGAAGAGCCAAAAGAAGAAAAATCTGACCTTAACAACAAGTTCAGATTGATAACAGAGTGTTCTTGTGCCGATAGCCAGGTGAGGAATATTTTGCAGGCAAACTGGCATATACTTAAGTCAGACTGTTATAGGAAGAGATTTGCCTACCTACCCTTCCTTGACATTCAGGAAGACATGCTCTATTAGAGATCAGCTGGTTGAGAGTTACTTGCCACCACCCAGAGTGCCAAGAGGCATACACAATATCACAGGTTTCTTCCCTTGCGGGAGATGCAAAGCCTGTGCCAATAGCAAAAAGGTGAGCGCATATAAAGTTGTGGGTCTTAAAGATCCGGTATGCATTACAAAATTCATGAATTGTAACACACCATTTGTGGTGTATTGCCTGACATGCCCATGCGACCTACAGTATGTAAGCAGCACAATACACCCAGCCAAGATTCGTATTTTAGAACATCAAAGGGTAATTCAAAACAGGGATTCCAGCTATCCTGTCGCAAGGCATTTCCAGCCACACCACAACAGCAACAGGCATCTCCAGAGATATTTTTGCCTCGATCATGTAGCACGAGACATCCGAGGGGGTGACAGAGAGAAGAGGCTGCGGAGACTAGAATCGCGGTACATTCTAGATATGGTGACTAAGTCACCCATGGCTTCAAAACCAAAAAAGGGAAAAGAGGTAATTAAAGTAGAATCATCCTCCCAAGTAATGTATATAAACAATAAGATTCTACCTAGATCCTAATAATGTGTATTATTATGTTGAGCATTTCGAGTGATTCAAGTCTTGTGTCCCTGTGAGTTGTCATGGGAAACACTATGTTTTTAAAATACCCCTCACACACTAAGTATCCCTCAGTGTCATGCTTCATCATCGGGGTCTTCCCGTCCCTCTACGGGACGGGGCGTGCTACAACCTACAGAGATGCGGGAGCACTTAGTCCAGTTTTTTAAAAACAGAGTGTTTCCAGTGACAACTCACAGGGACACAAGAACCTTGAATCACTTTCACGAGAATTGTTCTCAACATAATAATGCACATTGTAAGTCACCCATGGGTCTGAATATGGGTGAGGAACTTGGGGTGCATTTGTAAATTTGTAAATAAGTAAAAAATTGTCAAGGGAGGAGGAGGAAGCAGAGATAGGAGTTATCTGGGAGAACTTTTGTCAGATAAGGGAAGGATGCAGGAAGTGGACTATATGCACGTAATGATTTGGCCCATACAGGGCTTAATTTGAACTTATGTATAGGCGCAGTGATCGATCAGCGTATTGCAGGCATATGGTGCAGTGGGCCCATTCAGGGCTTAAAAGGGAATGACTCATCGTTATGAGGTGGCAGTATACGCCCATTCAGGGTGCTATGAGAGTTAATGATTATTTATTTGTGTAAAAACGTAACACCTCAGTAGGATTTGATACATTTTATCATGTCTGTACAGCATTGCCATTCTAGCTGGGTAATGTACCGCTTGTAGATGGCGTAATTGGTTTTTTCCGCTCATGCAGAGTGCGCGAGGTTAAAATAGAATATATTGTTCCATTGTCACCAAGGTACACTCACTGAAAAAACCATAGGTTTCAGGGACGTTATAGTTAGTTGGGCATTTCACTCGTACAAAACCAGAGAAATTCAGCCGTTATAGTTAGTTCAGCTAACTATAACTCGCGCCCCCGCAATGCACTGCTGATGACGTCATATATTACATCATTCATGACATGGTCAGTGACATCACTGATGACATCATCCAGTGACTGTTTTATAAAGTTTAAATATGTTTTATATATATGCCAAATTGTATTGAAGAATCAGTGGGTGTATAAGTGTCTGGATGGAGGATTTAGTGGTGCGTGACTGACTGTATATGTGAGTAATCAAACTTGTCTTACTGAATGCATGGGTTAGTGACTAAACTGTGTGAATTTCTGTATCAGTCTGTCAGTTGGTGTGTAAGCGGCTGCATGGGTTGGTGAGTAGCTACATGAGTGTCTATATGGCTTATTGATTGGTTGCCTGAGTATTTGTATGGGTGCCTGAGTGTGTGTGTGTGTGTGTGTGTGTGTGTGTGTGTGTGGGTGGGAGGTGTGTGACTGTGCATAGATGTGTGAGTGGTTGATTCACTGGGTGTATGGGTTCAAGAGTGCATGTGGAAACAGCTGTGTGGGTGAGTGTGTGTGTGTGTATGGGTGTGTTGGTGAGTGAATGGATGTCTCAGTGGTACATATGCGAGTAACTACATATGTAAAAGGCAGTATATGTGAGTGATGGTGTATATAAATAACTATATGTAAGAGTGAGTGTGTAAGAGTGAGTGTGTGAGAGTGGCTGTATGGATGAGTGTGTGCTTCTGTCAGTGATTGCATAAGAGTGTAAGTATGCGTTAGTATCTATATGAATAAGTGAAGTGTTGTGTGTATAACTGTATAGGTGAGTAAAATGGGAGTGTGATTGATTCTTTGCATGACTGACTAGGTGTGAGGGTAACTATGGGTGAGTGGTGGTGTGTGAGTGTCTGTATAGGTGTATGAGTGCATATGATAGTGTTGTATTGATGAGTGACTGCATGTATGAGTGACTGTATGGGTGAATGAGTGGATGTGTGTGTAGACCTAGGAATCAGTGAGTGCGTATGTAGTAACTGGTATTCGTGTGTCTATGGTTTCGAAAATGGCAGTCTGTATTTTAGAGTTGGTGTATGAAAGGTTATATTAGGGTGTGAGGAGGTGCATCAGATTTTCACGTGGATGATGTCATCAGTGATGTCACTGTCCATGTCATGAATGATGTAATATGTGACGTCATCAGCAGTGCATTGCGGGGGCGCGAGTTATAGTTAGCTGAACTAACTATAACGGCTGAATTTCTCTGGTTCTGTACGAGTGAAATGTCCAACTAACTATAACGTCCCTGAAACCCATGGTTTTTTCAGTGAATTTCAAAGGTTTTTTTAAATGCTAATTTCCAACTATAACGTCCCTGAAACCTATGGTTTTTTCAGCGAATACACACACACACACACACACACACACACACTTCACCAAATATCTCTATCTTTTGGCTTGCGGTTTGCTTCTTCCCATCACATCCCATAGCATAAGGGATTGGCCATTTTAATAGGACATAAATATAGTGCCATTCAAAAGAAACAATTTTCCAACAATAGGGTAGGAGGTACTTCACCAATGATTGCCACTACCTCTATATACCAGGTTGTCTTTATAAGTGTTCCATAGTAATCAAGACATTTATTGAAAGCGGTCACACTGATTCATTAGCATATACTACCATTGCCATATTTACTTACCCTATTGATATCAAGCACAATTTATTAGAGCAGCAAAAGTTGATATGTACATTTTTATGATGAAATCACACACCCTCAACTTGTGAAGGACATTTTAAGCAGTTGTATCTTACTCACTAGGGACATTTAGTAACAATGTGAGTTATTGCAGCTTTGTGACAGACTTCTTAAGCAGGTGATTCTGACTTCAGAGGGACATCTATTAAAGTCTGAGGGCTCTAGTCTTGTTAATGACTACACACTGTTTTTGATGACTCGAAAAGAACATCAAGTAATTACTTGAGGGGCCCTTAGCTATGTGAAAGGCCAGACAGATTGGCTTTGCCAGTGTTTTTTTCTGTTATTATTCTTATCGCCCACTCACTTTCCGTCACGCACTGGTCTTTCCCTCCATACCCACATTTTATTCCTTCCTCTTTCTGTTTTCTGCTCTTTGACTGTTCCACCTCCGGTCACCTCGCCCTCTCCTGCTCTTCCCTCTCCCATTATTAGTCCAGTGTACCTTCTCCTCCTCGTCTGGTTTCT